>JADHZB010000743.1:0-71464 GCA_015657535.1 Nephromyces sp. MM_2019
TATATTATAAAGATGCATTTGAATTATAGAGAAGTTATGTTGATAATGTGTATATGAAAACATATTATATAATATATATAAACTTTATTTTGATTTATATATATATACAGCACAGAATTAATAATATATATATATTAGGAAAATATATACTATTTATTTAAAAATTAGTATATAAAAGTTTTATGTTATATAAGTTATAATTCTCTGAATTTTGGGTGTAAATTATATATAAGCGTTTGAATTTGTATAATAAACTTTTGTTATCATACAAATCATTAAATTATTTATATACACATTAAATTATTTTTGCACTCAAAAGTCTAAATAGTTTTAAATAAATTTGTATTCGATTATAAAAATTTTAATAAAAATTGTTCAACTTCATTTTTGTTTGCTGAGATAGTTGTAAATTTTTCTGGTAGTTTCTTAAGTGTTTCCATTTTCAGCTAAAATTAATAATTCATTATAATGGATATGGGATGGGTGTATAATGTGTGTATAGTGTGTGTGTAGTTTGTGTAGTGAGTGTATAATATATGTATAGTGTGTGTATGGTATGTGTATAAGCTATATATAGATTGTATATATGTGTATGTAGTGTATGGGTAGTGTGTATGTGTGATATGTGAACAGTAAATGATAAATGTGTATAAGTTATGTGTATAAATATGGTATTATGAGTGTGTAACGTGTATAAAGATATGAGATAATGTGTGTATAATATGTAAATAATAAGATAGGCTATAGGTTTATAATGTAGAATTTAGAGTAGAACTAAGTCTAGTTGTGTATAGAGTTGTGTATCAGATGTAAAAGAGTAAAAATTCATAATTTCAAGGGTTTAAATAGACTAAAATGTGTATGTGTGTATATAATTTGATGATAAGCTATTATTCCTTACATCTTCAGGTAAATCTGATTTCCAGTCGTGTGTGTGTAAAATTTTTTCAACCGAATTTAAAAATTTACCAAAATGTGCAGTTGAGATAACAACATGCTTATAATTAGAAAATTCAGGGTATTTCTCATCATATTTCTTCTTTGAAACATAACCAACAGCTAAACAATATTTTGGAATTACACATATATATATTTATATTATATATATAAGGTATATACACACAAATAAATCAAAAAGATTGAAGAAGCTTGTAAACATTATAAATAAATACAAATACATGGTCATATTTACAAATTAATAATTTTTTCACAGCTGTAGATATAAAGATTCATACATACATGTAAGGTTTGTGTGTGTGTGTCTAATAAGGATTACCTGTGTGTGGGTCAATTACTAAGCCATACTTTTCATAAACTTCACCAATACCCTCAAGTGTTTCATCTTCAGAGGCCGAGAAAGCAAAAAATTCTAAAGAGCCAATAAATCAATAAATGCATATATATATATATATTGAATTTTTAAGTGCATATAGCTCCACATATATATAAAGTTTGTTAGTATATATCTCCATATATACACATATATATATATATATGTATATATCATATATTTCCATGTATATAAACACACATATATCTAAATAGCATATAAATCCATATACACACACACACACATCTGTTTGAGAGATATCTATATATATATATATATATATATATAGTGACCTTGTTGACATTTTTCAAGTGCTTTTCTTTCAACATTGAAATTTCCATGTTTTGATAAAGTAGTAAATTTTGTGTGTGTATCTTGTGTATTATAGTCAAGAATTTCGAATATAAATCGTTCAAAATTTGATGATATTTGTATATCCATAGCAGGGCTCATAGTTGGTATAACTGTGCTCTAAGGTGTAAAAATAAATTGAAATGTGTGTGTATACATATATATATATATGTATTGTTTAATTTGATTTGATAGGGAAAATGTATGTAGTAACATAAATATATACAGAGATAAAGATGGAGACCTTTCTTGGCTTTCTAATAACTCGAAATTATGTACCCTCATTATGTGCTTAGTTATATATATATATATATATATAACTGTCCGTGTATTCTCATTACATATCTTTATTTGTTTTTTGTATGTATGATTATATTTATATATATGTATGTGTGTGTATATAAAAATAAGCTCATAATATATATATATATATATATATATGTGTGTGTCGGTGATTCCAAACACTTTAAATGTATTAGTAGTTGTTTAAGTGTGTAGTTCAAACCGATTGGTATGTTCCAGAATTGTTAAATCGTGTTAAAATGTCGTTAGAATTGCTTGCAATGATTAAATGGCGTAAGGGGGCGTTCATTTTCCTCGCATAATACCCCGAAAGAATATTTCCAAAATTACCCGTAGGTACAGTTACATCAATTTTCTCCTATAAGTAATGTGTATAGTGTGTGTGTATATATGACTATAC
Source organism: Nephromyces sp. MM_2019 (assembly GCA_015657535.1). Lineage (NCBI taxonomy): Eukaryota > Apicomplexa > Aconoidasida > Nephromycida > Nephromyces > Nephromyces sp. MM_2019. The sequence continues at coordinate 2,385 of JADHZB010000743.1, forward strand.
GTATATATAGATATAAAGAGTGTATGAATAAGCATCTGTTAATGTGTGGGTGTTTATGTGAGTGTTTGTGTGAGTACTTGGTTGGACGCATGTATTTGTGCATATGTTTATTTGTAGTTTTATGTATATGGTTGTATGTACCTAAATGTATGTAGATCGATGGTTAGTATTAATTTATTTACTTACACGAATAAATTGGCTAATTAAAATAAGACAGGTTAATAAATTGGAATATATAATGTATATATAAGCATTGTAAGACTTACATCTTCATTACTGGTAAGCTTGAGTGAAGTGTACCAAAAGTATGTCATTTGTGCCAAAATACGTGCAAAATTGATTGAATTAACAGCTACCAGATGGTGTGTGTCTTTGAGATTAGATTTTAGTATACTTTTAACTATATCTTGACAATCATCATATGTACCTACATGCATATAATAAAATGATTAAATGTCTTGTAAAAGTATTTTTAAGTGTGTTAGAAATGACTGAGTATTCGAACTTCAAGATTTGATGATTAATTATTAACATTCACAAGAATGATATATTATATGTAAAAGCTCAGCTCTATATATTTATTAAATATAATATAAAATAGATATGTCTCAAAAATTATGTATAATTGCGGGTATTGAAACAGGGGGACATAAATCTGTAAAAATTTATGAGCCATCGTGTATCTGTGTGTGCAATTAGTGATATTTATACTGTATATATGTATATATATATACCTTCAATTTTTACACATTTAATATTCTCATCAGTGCTAGTTGTCATTTGTAATTCTTGAATTAAAGAGGTTCGATCCTTTGGAAACAATATTGTGCATGTTATATTCCTTTTACCTTTGACACCTAATATATATATATATATATGTAGTGAGAAAGACTATATATATGTATATATAGTGTGTTTATTTATATAAAATGCTTATAGATATTTATCATAAATGTTTAAATACTATATTTAAGCTTAACATCTGTATAACTTAAATAAATATATAGTCCATTTACTCATACAAATTTGCTAAATGTAAATACTTAAATACACTATATGTACAATTGAAAGATTGTGTTATGACAGACCTGCTATAGCTGCACTTCCAGTATCACCTGAAGTTGATCCTACAATATTTATTTTGTGACAGTAACCTTTTTCAATCATGTATTCAAATAGAGCTCCTGTAAGGTTCAAATAATTTGAATAACAATATATAACTATGTGAATTCGTATAAAAATATAATAATAGTAGGTGAAATTAGTACTAGGTCATATGTAAATTTTCATAAAAGCACTTAATAGCATTAGGAAGAAAATGTATGAAATTTAATAACCTAAAAATTGCAGTGCAACATCCTTGAAGGAGTAAGTTGGCCCATGATATAAATTAAGGAAATAATTATCATTTCCGAAAGGTTTAATTTCAACAACTTCATCCGTTTTGAAATCAGAAAAGCTCTCCGCAATAATTTTAGATAAATCATCGCTAGGTATATCATCAATGAACAATTTCATAATCTCCAAAGATAAACTTTTGTAGTCTAACTTCCTACAATTTAAATAACATTCATATATATACATATATATGTACTCATAAAAATATAGATGTGCGCACTCACATAGGGATGTATATTCATATATGTATACATAAACACATATGGATATATATAAGCACAATTATATAGATATGCGCATATAAATACAAACTTAAGCAAACATAAACAATCACACACGCTCAGACTAATGTATGAATTTAGGTGTATAGGAAAATAATCGATTGGTTGCTCAAAGACCTATATCTATATATGTATATACAAAGACATACTTACATAAATATATAGTTATGTAGGCCATAAATTTATTCAACTAAACAAGGAGATTCTAAAAACCATAGTTAAGTGTATAGATTATACATTGGAGATTGCCTTCGTTAAGGCATGAGGTGAATGTATAGTAGCTTAACATTTTTAGACAAGAGATTGTATTTGTAAAGCATACCTCCAAGCTTCCTGTGTTTGCTTTGAGATATAAGGTAACTTCTCAGGTACCCACAATCCGCCATTCTCAGCCATGCCATTTAACACAACTTGGGTAAAAGTTAAGTAATTTGATTCTCCACGAGTACCTCTAAATTTCATTGTTGAAAATTTATAGAATCAAGTTTATGCGGGAATGTGTATGGGAATAATCTATTGCTTAATGCTTTTAATAGTATACTCAAACATATAGTTTTAAATTAACGATTCAGGTATACATAAATTTAAAGTGATAATGACTAGTATCCAATTTATTCCTCTAGAAATAATAAGTAGTTTGAAAAGTTTAGAATTTATTAATATAATGTCAAAATTATGATTCAGATAATTTATAAAATAACAGCGATTTGTTTAGAAATAAGCGGTATCTATGTTACACTAGCCCATACCATATAAATATATAAATATTTGGGTAGACGGTTATTTCTATGGATATCATCATCTTCTTTTACATCATTTTGTATCTTATTCAATCTATATCTTAATTCGCCTAAAACACCATGTATATATTGTCCTTATTATACCCAAAATAAAATTATGGAAATTGATCATATAAATCAATTCAAACATCATTACCATGAATTTCTCAAGCTATAGGAAGAAAAAAATTGAAAATTAAAAAGCGGTATGTGCATCTGCTAAAGGACCAATAATTGTGTTCAGTATGAATTTTAAAGATTTAAGGATTTTTAATAATTTCAACAACCTTTTTTCCCTTTCATATCATTTTTATCAAACATCTACAACAACATCAATATTGAGAAAGTCAGAAATTTTCGAACGCGTTCCAAATTTCGATGGGAAAGATAAAAAAAACTATCAAGTATCCACTCTTGGACGTCTAATGAATGACAAAGGAAAAATATTGAATGGTCACAAGGCTCGAAACGGATATTGTTATGTGTGTATTAACCGTAAACAATATTCTATACATCGACTCGTAGCAGAAACATTTCTTTTCCGTTCCAAGCTAGAATTATTGAATAAAAATATTGATAAATTAAGTTACCAGGCGAACCCAACAGCATCGACATTTACATTAGCTAACCAAAAATCAACAGAGCAAGATCGTACGACTCAAGTTATTTTTAAAAGCTCTGGGAATGTTGCACACACTACAGCAACATCATCAAACAATGCTGGATTGGCTAACCAGTCCTCTGGAAATAAAATGTTAGCTCCTATAACAACTGTGGACAGTATCGGAATCACCAAGGCCATGGTAAGAAATATCGAATCTATTTCCTTAATAAACAGCCCGGTTTCTAAAAACTTATCAAAAGAGACCCACAAGAACTCAGGAAACTCTGGAAAATCTGACAATTCAATAAAATCTATTGAAAGACTTACAGGCTCAGCAGATTGTAATAAAATCAATGAGGAAGTCCCATTGGATAGTACCACAATTCCTATTGCCACAAGAAGCATTGGAATAATTCCCAAGGCATCAGAAAACTCTTTATCAACTTCTACAAGCATTGACAACAGTCATCTAGTTTATAGTTCAGAGACACTAGGAAACAATATTTATAAAAACCAGAATTCATCTATATTACAGGTAGACCATATTAATGGTATTCGCTCAGATAATCGACTTGTAAATCTACAATGGCTAACTATCAAGGATCATGCAAAAAAGACGGCAGCATCACGCAAGGCCAAACGTGATGAAGATTTCATTTCCGCGAAAGCGCGACCTTATTTACTAATCCATAGGTCTACATCTATGCCCATATTTTTCAATAAGTTTTATGATTTACTAAAATTTTTAGGTATACAATTATCCCCAATGATTTCCAAAAGCCTAAGACGGTACCTTGCTATACAGAAAGAATGGAAATTACTAAAAATAGGTGATTCTAAGTTGCCTGGTGAGCGATTCAAGCCCATTATTCATACCCGATTATCAAACAATCCAAATACAACTAGAATTAATTCATCATCAAGAGAGAAACATTCAAATTATTTTATTTCAAATCTGGGGCGTATCCGTTTTCCTAATGGACGAATCACTACAGGTGTAGCTTCAATTGACGGTTATAGAAGTGTTGGTATTAAAGGTAAAAACTATCTAGTTCATCGTCTTGTTGCATTAAATTGGCATTCATTACAAGCTAAAAAATACAATTACAATGATACCTTACAAGTAGATCATATCGATGGTGTGAGGCATAATAATTGGGCTGATAATTTACAATGGCTAGATATCCAATCTCATGCACGTAAAACTGCCCAACAGAGACAGTGTAGGAAGAAGTCGGATGCTTTAATAAATTAAGTAATTATTATTTTTTAGAAGAAATGCTATTTCAGATACTAAATTAAAGAATATAAAAATTGAATAATACAATGAAAAATATATCATGATTAATCAATCAAGATATCTCAACTGATGAATAGAAATTACAAAAGTCATTTTTTGTTCTTAATTTTAATAACACCCTCACAAAAAATTAATAACTATAAATTAAATGTATAAAGTGTGAATTAATATGATTGATTGAAGATAGAATCCTTTATTACAAGAATTTTTGTGGTTTTCATTTTAATTTGAAGATTAAATGAAATCCAAAAGACAATCTTGATGTGTAAGTGAGTTATAAGATAATGCACATTTTATTAAGATCACTTATTATTAGTTGAATTACTTTATAATCCATCCGATTTGAATCACTGGACTCAAAAGAAAAATGATTCGGTATTTACATAAAAGAGTGAATTATTTCCAAAATTAAGTGATATTGTTAGGTGTGTCGTGAGGCCTTGGTGTTAGGAAAGCTCCTCTTTGATCATTAAAACCATAATGACTTATATGTGAGCTTGAGTTACCATCAGTCATTTGTCCTCCCCTTGGTTGTTCAAGGAATGTTGTATCATTAAGTCGATCTTGATTATATTTTGCGATAAATGGATGCTGTAAAAAATAATGTGTGTAATGTGAATTCATTATAGGATGTAATAAAAATTGATTAATGAAGTATACCATTAAAATGTTTTCAGCAGTTGGTCTATTTTCGGGGTTTTTATCTAAGCATGTTTCAAGAAAATCTTTGAATTCATTACTTAATTTGGATATATCTAGATATCTTTGTTCTTGACCCTATTAATGGTGGAATGTATAAGTATCTATTAATCAATAGATCTAATTTATTTGCGATTTATCTTAAGAATTACCACTTTACTCCAATGATAAGTTTGTATCCTTTTCATAACAACCTGTTTTGCAGTTTCATCATCTGCAAATTCATTTCCAACTGTACTGCCAAATGGTGGACGATTGAACTGAAATAAGATCAAATCATATGTAAAATAGTATTCTTTATCTTAAATCATTTCTAGCTAAGATTTACCATAAGTTCGTATGCCAACACACCAATAGTCCAAATATCAGTTTTTTGATTAAATTCTCCAAAAAGATTAGAACTACCGGTAGAGCGTGCACATTGCTCCGAAGACCAGTAGTCTAGGATTTTAGGTTAAATAAAATTCTTAATGGTTTCATACACATTTCAATTTTATTAAGTAAAATTCTTACCATGTGTACCACGATTTATATGCAATCCTTTGCGATGTTGTTTTGAACCTATATGAGCTGATAGCCCAAAATCAGCAAGTTTACACTGTAGATTGTGATTTATTAATACATTTTCCTGAAAAAAGAAAAAGGAAATATCCGATAATCTGAAATCAAATCAAACTATTTATCAATGGATGTGATTAGTAGGATTTATATATATATGCATACTACTGACAGGTTTTAAATCAAGGTGCGCTATCCTTTTATCATGACATGTCCGAATTGCCCATGTAATTTCGAATAGCATCCTACAATAATTTTTTAGATGTATAAAATAATATTTCTAAATTAATTAACTCAAATCTTAAATTGTTATTTTATAAAATAAAATGCAAATGTTAGCAAATATGTTGGTTATCACAAATGTGTCGGTATTCCACATGTAGGTAAAACAGATATAAATAAAGTTATAATTCATACAGGTATAATTTAAAATAGATGTAACCATTAAAGCCTTAAAAGATGTAGAAATAGTTAATATTGATATAATAATACAGGTATAGGGAATTTAGGAATTTAGTTCTTACCTTGAAATTGTAAGTTCATCAAAGGGGCCATATTTTTCCAAATAGCGAAAAAGATCACCATAATAACAATATTCCATAACAAGAAAAACTGAACTTGGTGTATCAAACCATGTGTATACACTAGAGGGAAAAAATGTATATAAATTATATATATATAAGATATAAGATATAATTCTAAATTACAAATAAAACAAACCAAGTTATATGAGGGTGTTTCAGATGGGCTTGTAATTCTACCTCTTTTTTTAACAATGCTTCTTGGTTCCCTCTAAATATTTTATAGAAAATTAGGTATAGTAAAATATTTTCTCCTAAGGTTTGTATTGTCGAAAATTTTTAGATCATTATCAAAATGTTACGATATGTTCTTATAGAATGAATGTCTCTAAGTTAATTTACTATACATATGAGGTAAGAAATTTAATTAATCAAATTCACTTGATAAAGTGAGTCCAGATATATTTAGTAATAAAAGCTAATAATGAAATAAATGAATATCTTAACACAAGTCATACCGGATAAGGTGCGCTTTGGCAATACATTTGAGTACACATATGTAACCCGTTCTTCTTTCACGTGCAAGAAATACAGTGCCATGAGCACCATCTCCCTATATTCATAAATTAGGGTGCAAGTCAAATTTCATAGTCCTAAATACACACTATAAAATAGTGGAAATTACTTACAATATATCCACCTATATCAAAATCTTTCAGTGTCCACTGGTAGGCATGCATTGAATTCTTTAGTGCAACGTCTTTACTGGAAGCCAGCATAGGTGTTTCCGCTATAAACTAAAAGAGTTTATTTATATATGTATAATATATTCAACAGTATTCAATGATCTTGTTTTTATCTTTATAAATAAATCATATTTACTCACTGGTTGGTTTGCATCATGCTTACATTGACCCTGACAATGTGTGTGTGAGTGGATGTTGGGTTCGATATTAAGAAATGAGTTATTGAATGAGATGTTGTTCATGCTAGCCTCCTCTTGGTTGCCCTCATAAGTAGTAAACGGTTGCATTTTATGTACACCTCAACTTTCCTATAAAATATTGTAGATGGGATTTTCCCCAGAATTTCGCTATGCTCGTCTTCTCAGTTGGAGATATATAAATGTCTATTATTAAGTAACGACGAAAGATTACTAAAGTATGTGTGTATATATGCGTGTGTATAAATTTACATCAAAATCATATGTTATGTTAACTTTTTATGTGTGCTGGTAGATCTATAAGTGTTGATGTATATATATAAATATATATGTATATATATATATATATACAACCTCAAAAATATATGTAATAGTAATATGTTTATATATGTTTGTGTCTGTGTGTGTATAGATATATATATAAATGGGTGGGTGTGGAATTATATATCAAAAAACATGTAAGATGAATGTGCAACTATGCTTATAAAAATATGTAATCATGTATAAAGTTTATAATCTTATATGTATTTTATAAACATACTTCAAAATATCTGTAAAATTAAAATGTGTGTGTTTATAGTTTGATGTGAAGTGGAGAGACATCAATTATTGTTTTCCATAAATTTTTTAGAAACACTTTTTACACTATTTGATAATTAATTCATTTTTATACCATGAGGATGTGTGTCATTTTGAATTTTGGGATTATTTCAGTAAATATTTCTATCTAGACATTCCATGTGTAATTTACGCAATTTTAATTATAAATAACCCATTTGACATAAGCATTTAAGATATGAGAATAATGTGTAGGTTAGAAATATGTCGAATAAGAAATAGTAACAAAGTTAAAATAAATTTGAGCACAATTTTTCAGTGAAATAAAAGTCATTCCTTAAGCTCTTTTTTTAATTTTTAAACTCTAATTTAATTTTTGCTTGTGTTTTCAATGCTTATTTTAGATATACATATACTACACACACGCATAGACACATATCTATGTACACATTTACATAAAAATGGTGCATTTAACTAAAAATACAATGATGCACACACACATTCAAACTTATATCTGCACATTTATATTTGTAAGTTCGATAATATATATATATATATATATTGTGAAGATAGGTACCTATAAATTAAGTATGTGTGTATTGCAAATTCGTTGATTACAAAATTTGGGTATATATTTTTGAGATATTTAATTTACACTTAAATACATTAGGTCAATATAGATTATTAAATAAATGTGTGCATATTATAGGGAAAAATAAAAACGAATCTGATATTCACACATAATATGTATATGTAATATTATATATTATTAAATTTATAAGCACACACAAACATTCTCGAGCATATTTTTTTACAATTTTTTATACATTAATATTTGTTTATATGTATACAAATTTCTCTGTTTCTTTATATATTTTTATCCATCTCTGTAAATAGTTACGTCTAATTAGTATGTATATATATATATAAATATAGCTTTATATAAATTAAAATGAGCTGGTTAGAGTTGGTAGATATACAAACAGAGTTAAAAAATACTAATAAATTTATACAAACACGTATATATATATATAGATAGATATATATATATATAATCACAAAAATTTTTTTAGATTTATAAAAAAGTTAGTGTGTAGATTTTGATTGAGTTGATGGATGACTGATAATAATTTCAAATTTATCAAAATGATCAGATTTATATTGATCACCATTTTCAAAATTAAATAAACAAAAAAATGTTTTAATATTGTATATACCAGTGCGTAAGAAATATGCTTGAAAATCTAAGCACACTATTTCTCCACTCTCTAAATTTTCAATGTTATATTTAGTTTGACCTATCCATCTAAATAAATTTATTTTTGATTTATCAATTATTTCATATTTTGTTTTTGAAGGTGTATGTGTATTCTTATCATTATAATAACTCATAGATGAATTATTAGATGCTTTGGATAACATATTAATTGATATATCTTCTAATGATTTCTTCTATATTTTAAATTTAAAAAAAAGTATGTGTTGTATGTGCGTATATGTGTATGTGTGTGTGGGTGGGTGGGTGGAAGGGTGTTAGATGAGATGTATTGGGTGGGTGTGTGTTGAGTGGGTGTGGTAGGGGTATGTAGGATGAAGGTGTGTTGGGTGGGAGTGAGCTGGGTTGGTGCTTCATATTGTTTTGTATTTTTTGTATGAGCTGTGTGTGTATTGGATGGGAATGTACTTGTGTTAGGTTGGAATGTTGTGTTTGTATTTATGTTGTGTGTGTGTGTGCTTGTGGTGTATGTAAATCGTATTTAATTATCTATTTTCTGTATATATATGTATATATGTATAATATAATATATGTATTTACATTACCCCAGTAATCGATTCTGCTACGTAGGAACCTAAATAAAAAAAGTATTAATGTGTAGGAATATGTCTAAGAATATATGTTTCCATAAATCTCAAGACCATGCTTAATATAGATGTGTGTATGTGTGTGTGTGTAGGCTTATCTAAGTCATGTATAAATAGATTAAAATGGTTGTATACATTAACATCATATATATATGTATATATATATATATATATCTTAAGAACATGTAGATATAAAAGTATGTTGATCATCAATAAAAATATATGTACAATAATGTGTATATTGAAAATTGTGTATATATAACCTCGCATCGATTCAGAGTTACCATCTTCGATAGTTGTGTAATCAAACACACCTTCTAGCTGATCATACAAAGCCCTATAAGCTTGCACAAATCCATTTTTTATATTAAAATTTGCTTTATTTTTAACTACAAATTTCATGTTGACTACACACGGTTTATCTTCACTTAACTCAATACAACGATTTGGTATAAATATATATGTTTCAATCATTGCGTTGTGTGTGTGTTGATTTAAAGGCACTCTATTAATCTGCTTTAAAATTTTTAAAAAATAGTATAAGGGGTGTGGGTGTGTGCTAGTTGTATATAAATATAAATATATAAACGATTTGTTGACTTGAAAGATTTTGAAAAATGATATAAGATATGTGTGTGTGTATCGTGTTAGATATATATATATGCGCTATATATACCTTGTGTGCATGTAAAACACCACTTCTTTTGATATTATTCTTCAAGTGTATATTCCATTTGAAACGCAAATTGATTTTATCGCATTTTCTGTATATATATTTTTTAATTTAATTATATAAATTATATAACAGATAATGTGCTCAAAAATATGTTAAACAGAGTTAAACAGTGATGTAAATATAATAATAGAATGTATGTAACAAAATGTGTGCACAAATGGGTAGATATGTATGTATAAACATGTTTATAAATGTGTTTAGAATTGGTAAAGTTATGTATGCGAATATGATATAATCATGTTTATTAAAATGAGTGTATCTATATATAACGTTTTTATTAACAAGAGAATATATGTGTATATCCACCTAATCATGTTAATTAAAATATTACTTATAAATTGTATTCGTGTTATCTTCTAATTGGCAAATAAATTGAATAGATTGTTTAGGTGATAAAACAAGGGGTAATTTAAACATATCACCAATAATATTAGGTTTTACACACACAGATGTGTTTCTTGGTTCGTTTGTTAAATAATAGTCTAAATTGTCCAAAACAAATAAACGGGGTAAAGGATTCTCTAATTTACAATTCCATAAAATCTTATTGTGATTTGGTGCCTCATGAATCTACACACAAAAGCATAAAAATGTGTACACACATAATAAAAAAATCATTGTATGAAATTATATCAAACAAGAGAATATAATATTTTTATTTAGGTGACCATAAATTTATACATAAATACACACACATATTTTATTACATTATAAATATAAAATATATACTCAAAACACATATTTATGATAAACACAACATAAATTCCATATGTATTATATATTACACATACAAATATCATCTGATGCATATACGTATGTGTATATATATGAAACGTAAACACTCAAATGATATATATATATAATGCGAGATATATCTATACAAACTAAACATATATAAAATATACACATATAAATTAGACACACATCAAATAGACACAAAAGAGGCATACACATCTATAGCGCACACATACAATTCAAACACACACACAACACACACACACACAACACACACATACGCACACAACACACACTTATATATTACAATTCGAGAGGTAAATTGAAGGCCTCGTTCAACAAGTAAGAGTTTATCAAAAGAAATCCAACGCTCAGTTTGATTGGGGCCAATAATTTTCAAACAAAATCGAAGTTTATATAAACCAGCAAATTTGGCCTTTAATTTGATGTGTACACGGAAACCAGAGGCAGCTGAAACAGGGAAAATATTGGTGTGTGTAGAGCTTGTGTGTATATACCCAATATCATTTGGACCATTCTTGACGGTTAATCCTGCACCCTTAAGTGTATCATGTGTTGGATGAATGTGTGTGTGTGAACTGGATGTAGATTGATCAGATATATATGATGCGTGTGTAATTGGAGGTGATGAAGGGATATTAGGATGTATGTTATTTGTATTAATGTTATGTGTATGAGTATTGTTATGTCTATTAGTGTTATTTGTATGATTATGATTATGATTATGATTTGTTTCCATAGTTTGTGTTTTTGTAGGGTTATGTGTATGTATATGGTTTGTATCCATGGTGTGTGTGTGTGTATGTAAGTTATTCAATGATGATGATTCAGTGTGTGTATGAGGTGTGTGTGTGTTTATATCTGCTTCATTGAAATTATAAGGTATATGTGCAAATGAGTGATTATCATGTAAATCTGATTTTGAAGTTAGTTTGGTTATTGATGAAACGTTAATAATTGAACGTGGGAAAAAGGCCATTTGAAAATCATTTACAGGGGCATTAGAGGCGTTTAATAGGGCAAATGAACAGTGTGCTTCTTCATTAACTATTAAACTACAAATAGATGTCTTATGGTTATCTGCTGCACACAAATCAATGTTTGGAAGGTTCAAATTCATAGGTTGCTCTTCTTTATCTGAGCTAAATTTACACACACACACATACATACACACATACAGGGAAAGAAACAGAGGGTATAACGCGGATATAAATGAAGTAGTGTATATGTGTATATATATATATTTAGGTGTATAATCAGTTATCTATTTTTAAACACATATATGTGACTGTATAATCAATAATATGAATCTATATACAGCCCCATATACACACACACACTCTCCACACGCTTACCCATACACACACCCCGTCCTAGGCATCCATACGCACACACAAGCGCACAAATACATACACATACATACAAAAACACATTTACAGACAAGCATACACGTACACACAAACACACACGCACACACATACACACAAACACACATACACACAAGCACACACATACACAAACACACACAAAAACACATACACACACACAACGAACTAAGGATAAGGATGATGATAAGATGGCCAATGTTCATAGTATATCTTAACACGAGGTAGATTTGAATGCACGCAAAATATCAAACGATGGTCGTCGTTGTATGTGTGTTGAATGAGGTCACGTTTTTCCCACAGAGGTGCTTCAAAGGGCTCTTGTAGGGGTAAGTATAAGTGTGTATTTTGTTTGAGTGAATAATAGAGGGGTAGATGTCTCTGTTGTGTGCGTGTGTGTGTGTGTCTATTACACAGTGTGTATGTGTAATAATTTGACTCATCTATAATCTTCATTGACGTGTTGTAACGTAGATCATACTTATAGTCTCTCTTCTTATTACCATTTAATGTAAATCGTTGTACAATTCGTACAATATGAAATAAATCCCACTGAATACCTACATGTATTTATGTATGTGTGTGTGTGTGTGTGGTATGAGGAGGTAGCGATATAGTTTGATGTGTATGTAATTTGATGTGTATGTAATTTGATGTGTATGTAATTTGATGTGTGTGTAATTTGATGTGTATGTAATTTGATGTATATATAGTGTGATGTGTATATACTGTGAAATATGTGTTTCTGTGTAAGAGCTATATATTTACCTTCAATGGTCATTTCACCCTCCATAGTTGGGATAGCCTCGAGCTGTATAGTTATAACCTCCCTCGGCTCTAAATTCACATTTTGACTGAAACACTCAATTCCGCTGTTTTCTTGGGTACTTTCGGCTATCAAATATAAATTGTATGCGCGTGTGCAAGGAAGTGTGTGCAAGGAAGTGTGCGCAAGGGTAGGTGTGCAAGGGTAGGTGTGCATGAATATATATATATATATATATATATTTATATATATATAATTATAAAGGGATTGTTTGAGTTTTGTGTATATGAATTGAAATAGATCTATGAAAGGTATAGATATTTTAAATAATTATGGTAAATATGGATTGTGTGTGTTTGTGTGTGCAAAGTTTAGACAAGATGGATGATAAGGGTTTTCGAGTGTGTAAATATCTCATATAATCGTTAAATTTCACTTACAGTCAAGTGGTTCAATTTTACCAAATAATTGAAGGTTATGGCATTCAATAGCAATGTTAAGTGGATTTATAAGTGTAACCTAATAAATAGTTAAAGTTTACATACATACATATATATATATATAATATATCTAAAATCGTTTATATATATATTGTGTATGTGTAAAGTTTATATCAATCTATAAATCATATAGTAAAGGATCTACTGATTATTCATAATTGTGTGAAAATAGAGGGTTAGTTGACGAGTTTTTAAAAGATTAAATAATGAGTATATAGTAATTATAATGTGTATTTAAGGTTCTTTTTATAGCTTACTTATATATACCTATTTATATAGTTGTGTGTGTATATGTATATATAGATAGAATGAATTTAAAATATAAGTGTGTATAGATAAAATGCATTTAGGATACAGGGTGGTATAGATCAAATGTATTTAAAATATAAGTGTGTATGTAAAACATATATGTGTGAATACATAAAATGGATATGTATATACACATTTATTACTTCGATCATTACAGTACTATGTAGGGGTACAGATCGTTTCAATTCTTGAAATATAGAGTGGGGTAGATGGTGAGTTTTTTTGGGTGGATTTAATGAGGCTATTATGGGTTTAGGGTATTTAAATTTGTTATTAATTAATTTACACATCGATACATTTATTAGGTGTGCCTGCCATTGTAATTCCATAGATGTGTGTTTATTTAATTGTCTATTTTTACACAGTAAACGAGCCAAATATGGAAAATCTGGGGGCCTAAATTTATCAAAATCAATTGATTGTTCATTGGATATATTGTAGGGTGTGAAATCAATCAATTGCTCATTGTGTGTTGGGGTATGAGTATTCAATTCTTGTGTTATAAAATCATCAGATTCTAGATACACATTGATCCTGAAGAGGGGATAAGAAGTAATGTGTATACTATGTAAATGCTTAGTAATAGCTATTAGTGTATCAAAAGATATTAATTATAAATAAATTAATGTTTACTATACATTATATTATCTATCTTTGTTAATACACTATTTATAAACTTATACTTAATATAAATAAATATCATAAAGAAATTGTGTAATTTAACATATTTCATCTATAATTTTAGATAGTGTTCTTGTGTTTACACAGATGCCTTAAACCATAAAAATTAAATATACAAATATCTACCTATATAAATACACACACCCTCAATACATACACATACGCAAGTAGATCAGTGTATACACAGGAATGCTTTATATATATATTTACATCTTAGCGATCAAATTTTTATACTTTCATACATATCTATTATATATTTATAACCTATACATAAACTTACAGCCTAATTTCCGAATTCCTATACCCTATATATATATATATATACACACACCACTAGACACATACACCCTAACACACAAACACACACAAACACACTCACACACACAAACACACACAAACACACACATACACACACAAATACACATACACACATACACACACAAACACACATACACACATACACACACAAACACACACAAACACACACAAAGACACAAACACAAACACACACCACTACACAAATACAAACCACTACACAAATACACACCACTACACAAATACACACACACAAACACACAAATAGACACACACACACACATACCTATTAGAAAAGGAGCCTAATTTATTTCTTTGAAAAAGTATAGGGAGTCGAATTTCGAGGGGTAATTTGATATTGAGCTGATCGTCCTCATCATCTTCATCGAATGAACGAAGTTCAATTTGATTTAACTCACACACACTTTGTTGCCAAATTTGGTACACATATGTAAACTCCCTCAAATAGGAAGCCTCCTTATCAGGTGAGGGTGAAGCTTGCCCTAATCAATTATATATATATATATATATATATATATGTGTGTGTGTGTGTGTGTGTGTTTGTGTGTGTGTGTGTGTGTGTGTGTGTGTGTGTGTGTGTGAGTATGTACATATATATACATATATATATATATGTGTGTGGATGCATGTATTTGTAGACATTAGCATACAATGTAATTAAGGATGGATGGACAGTATGTAAATGAATGGATTATAATGAAATTGAAAATATTATTTCAAAATGTGTGTAAATCACCTGCAATATCTGATAAGAATGGTTTGCAGCCATTAGAGAGGAATGACATTTCATAATTAAATGAAATGTAATTAAATAACATCTCAAAGTAATAAATTGATTGCCTTATCATATTCAAAACAAAGGCCTAGTAATTATATATATATATATATACGTGTATATATAGAGTGATTGTGCTTGTGTTGTATGTGTGCTTGAAATGTGTTCAAACATTTTTGAATAAAACAAAGTACAAAAATGATTATAAGAAACTAAGTGTATAAATATATGCATATTGTGATTGTGTGTGCGTGTGTATAAAAATAATATATAATATATAACTTAAGCACACACAGGTCATAAATCATTTTGTGTGTGTGTTACCTGGCGAGCAAGCGTAAAGTAAAAATGATTGGGGATTTGTGTCCATAAAGAAGGAGCATATCGTTCAACCAAATTTGAATAGCATCTTAATGAATGACTTTTGAGGGCTGAAATTGTAAAGTAAATGTGTGTAAACAATATTACATTTTATAAATTACAAATATGTGTGTGAAAAAATGAAATACGAAGTGTTTACACATTAAATTGTTATATTGACCCATTACAAATAAGTGTGTGAAAATGAAATATGAAATGCTTAGACACTTAATTGTTATATGGACCCATTACAAACAAGTATGTAAAAATGAAATATGAAGTGTTTATACATTAAATTGTTATATTGACCCATTACAAATAAGTGTGTAAAAATGTAATACGAAATGCTTACACATTTTATTATAATATTGACCAGCCATGGTTAAGTAAAATATAAACTTTCTTGAGTTTGTGTCAAACAGTGGGATTGAAAAGGCTAATTGTTCAAGAAATAAACCGCCATGTAAGCTGTTTAAGCGAATGATATCCTCTTGTAAATTTTTGTCCTGTTTATTTATTATGTGTATGTGTGTGTGTATATGAAGAGATATCAATGTATATGTTGGCAGAATGGAGATATGTGTTTGTAAAGGTGTCAAAGTGTGTGTATAAAGGTTTCAATAAACGCGTGTAAAGGTGTCAATAAGTGATTAGAGGTTTAAATGTGTGTTTAGAGGTGTTAATGTATGTTTAAGGGGGTAAATGGGTGTATAGAGGTGCCATTAAGTGTGTATAGGAGTCAATTATGTGTATTTATAGGTGTCAATGTGTGTTCTAGATGGGGAGGAAAAGGAGTGGGGAAGCTAACTGTATGTGTTTCCTATGTATTTCTTGGAGGAAAATTGTATGAAAATGTGTGTATATTTGTAGGTGGAGTGTATGTTTGTGAGTATGCGTGTGTGGCCTTATATATTTATGTACATATATGATCAGTGTTTGTGTGTATGGATAAACATACATATATTATGAAGTAAAGGATATATACACATATTGAATATGTTTTATAAAGATATAAATTTGATAAATCTTGTCTTACCAATGATCGATTTGTAATACTAAATACTTGTGTATATTGTTCATATAATTTGATAAGAAAGTCAGCCTTTTCAGTTGGATTTTTTGGTGTGTAGATAACACCACTATAATAATTTAGTAAGAGGCAACGAAGAGCATAACGAGTTAAGCCTGCCTATTTAAATATAAATTCATTGTACAAATTATTGGCAATAAACTACAAAAAGTATTCATCTCAATTGTGTATTAATGAAACCCCCCGTCCATACACACACATACACACAAACACACACATACACACAAACACACACATATTTATATATATGTGTATACATGCATCCATCTATACATACACACACTTATCCAAATAATATATACATATATAGTATACTTTGATATAAAGTTCAAAGGCAGTATTAAAACAGTTGGATGCTTCCCGCAAATTACTTTGCATAATACGACAACAGAGCCCAAACATTTCATAACTGGCCGCTAACAATGTTTAAATAAATATACATATATATGAGTATGTAATTCAAATATGGCGTCGTTCTATCATATTTATAACCTAAGTTTGTAGCACACTCATTAATAGGTATATGTAAATTATATATATATATATATATATATATATATATAATTCAAATGTGTAACTATTCTAACCCAGGTGTGTAACACTCTTCCCCTGTTTAAAGTCAGCTATGCTTGAGCGATAGCTTATTAAGGCCTTTTCATAATCTCTGATCATAAAGTGGTAATCGGCAAGTCTTCTCCCTTGCCACTCATGTGTGTGTACCTTTAAACGTATATATATATATATATATATATAGGTAAAAATGAACATAATCAAATACCAGATAAATATGCACACACATATATATAGGGGTGTATATGTAGATATAATAGATTTGCAAATACACACGTATAAAGATATTAATTCTATTATAATAAATTTTCAAATACACACGCATAGAGATAGGCATCCAAGCATGATTAATCTACATTACCATATATAAGGAGATAAATATTTAATTATGATAAATCTCTAAGTACACGCACACTCATTTTCAAATGTTACACAAATCTCTCAATATAAACACACACAGTCTTATCCTATATATGTATTCTATTCTCCATTTCCAAGCAAACACCTATGTGTAGTGTATAACTACATATATATGTTTGGAAATAAATTTACACACACATCTTATATATGCTTGAAGGGCATGTATGTTTTAAACATTTTAGAGTACCTAATTTTTGCTCAAGTGTGTGTTTGTGTGTATGAGACTTTAAATAGTACAAGTTACTAAAATGAGTACGAGTTTTAAGCATGTTTTAAACTGATATTTCACATATAGATAAAATATTTATGGGTGTGTAGCATAAGCGTGTTAAAAAATAGTAAAAATGTATGTAGTTACTATCCCTATAAATTTCAATTGCTTATATACTTACATAATAACTAGAGTAGCTGCTAGAATAATCATCATATGAAGTTGAATTATGTTTTTCAGTTGTTGATATATCCGGCTCATCTAAATAGTTTATATAAAATAGAATCTTTTTCATAATAATAAATATAGTGTGTGTATAAAAAATTTATATTCCAAGTTATGCTGTATTTGTAAATGATATGTATTTCATAATAAAATATAGTGTGTGTATAAAAGTTTATATTCCAAGTTATATTCTATGCGTAAAATAATATGTATTTCATAATAATAAAAATATAGTGCTTAAATAAAATTTTATATTCCAAGTTATACTGTGTTAGTAAAATAATATAAATTTTATAATAATTAATATAGTGTGTGTAGAATAAACATATTATTATATAAATTTACACTCACCTCCAGTTAATGCATTTCCAACAGCGTTTATAAATGCCTCAGCCGCTTCACCCGCTTTTTCTGCAACATTGACGGCTGTTGCGGCTAACAAAATAAATTTAAATATATATCACACCTAATTGTAAGCTACTTTATAATATATAAATAGTATAAACCCACACATGTATACAATTAAAAATAGTAAGGTCGCACATACACATACATGCACAGCCCCATCCATAGCCAAATACAACCAAAACAAAAACCCCAGTACCACACATACATACACACGCATATACACACACAGTATACATACACACATACACACACAGTATACATACACACATACATACATACACACACAGTATACAAACAACATATATACACACACATACACACAAAATACACACACAACATATATACACGCATAGACACACAACACACAACACACAATTCATAAAACACACACAACTCACAACCCATACACATTTCAGACACCACTTACAAACCTGCACCTAGCCTAGGTTTCCTCCAAAAAAATTTGAATTGATTACGTATACCTTTCCGTGTGTTATTGATAGTTGATTCAAGTTTAAGTAGTTCATTAGATGTGTGTGTTAATATATGATTGTGTATAATGTCATGTAATATAGCCTTCATTGAGATAAGATCATCAAATAAAATAGATTTACAAAAATTATTTAAATATTCAGAATTATAACACCTTCTTGATGCAATAAGTATTGGTTCATTAGAAACAATCTTATTCATGTCGTAGTCATTATCTATACCAAATTCATCATGTGTGTGTTCCGTAATAATATCACAGGGTAGAGTTGAACTTAGATGGAGTGTTAAATTGTTTGCATACATTTCTTTTATATTATAATTCAAAAAATTTGAAGAAGAAGAAGAATTTGTTTCACCCAAACTAAGGAATTGGCATTGATATTGTGGAAACATCCTACATATTGATTCAAATCGTTGTGCAATTACTATATCACTTATGTGCGCAGTTTGGGCTGTGTGTGTAGTATTGGCTTTGTGTGTAATGTGGGGTATATGCGTATTAAGGGGTGTATGTGTAATGTGGGATGGTGGGTGGGTGGGTGATGTAGGGGGAGTGGGTAGAATGTTGTTTGAGTTTGTGTATGATAAGATATTAATAAATATGATTGAAATTGGGAATGATGAGCTTAGATTTTTGTTACGAAATAAATATGGCCACTCTGAATTGTTTAGTAATTGTGTAATTGATGCAATTGGATCTTCATCCCAACTACTTACAACTAAGATAAGCCCTAAATACATTTCAAGATATACAAGATTGTAATATGTATTTGTGTAGGGGGAGATATGTGTATGGGTATGTGTGGACATATGTGTATGAGTGTGTGTGGGCATATGTGTATGGGTGTCGGTTAATATATGTGTATGGATACGTGTAGTATATGTGTAGTATATGTGTAGGATATGTGTAGGATATGTGTAGAGATATGTGAATGTGTGGTGTATATAGATGTATCTATATGAATGTGTATATATGTATGTATGTGTATTTGTAGTTTGGTATATGTCATTATATATGTATATATGTATAATAGTATTAGTATAGATATGTCATCATATGAGTGCATATAGGTTTATATATGTCATTGTAGATGTGTGTATGTATGCCATGACACAACTGTCAGTGTATGTATATAACATATGAGATTCGTGTAAGCATATATATATATGAAAGTGCTGAGTAGTATGTTTGTGTCTTAAAGGTTATGAAGTTGATGATTCATATAAAGTATATGTAAATCAGCAACTACCTAATAGCTCATGTTTATAGGAGGTAAATTATATGCTATATATAAGGAAATAAGGATTATCCAACATGATAGATTTGTTAGTGTATATAGATAATTTAGTTACCAATAGGTTGCTGCAATGTTTCATGTGCATTCCAGCGTGTTGCCTCAAATATAACTTCAGACCAAATCTTAAACCAAGGAAATTCAGTTGGATTGTTTATATTAAATAAATTTTTTGTGTGGATATTTGAAGGTGTGTGGCTAGAGTTTGCTGTACGTACATATGACAAACTTAGACCCTCGTTAGATATTGCGGAGAGTTGTGAGATTTGCTCCTTTTCGGTATTCTCTAATATCTTGTATAGTGTGTTGATATATTCCTTATCGTTGTAATAATAAGCACACTCCAAGTCTATAAATCGTACTGAGAAGTCATCAATTACACGAAATTGCTGACTTGTTGTAGGTTCAAATTGATTACTTGTTGTTGCCTTAGGTATCTTCCAGCTAAGGTCATCCTTATCCAATTCGAAAAAAGTGTTTGGGTCATATCTGTCTGATGAATTATAAGCTGTGTAGCTTGGTGCGTAGCTATCAGTTTGCGGAGCACTGCTAGATGTGTTAGGAATGTTAGGAGGTGTTGTTTTCGTTGTTGATGCTTTGTAGGGTGCATATGAACTGGACTTGGGTTGAAATTTAGAAATCTTATATCCTTCTTTTAGGTGTGTACCACCAAATGGTTGAAATAAATCAGACAAGCTCAGTTTCATTAAAGCAGCAATTTGTCTTTTTATAAGTGGAGTTCCATGGACGAGTATAATGGGAGGAAAATTCAAATGTAGCCAAGATAGAAACTCCTTGGAACCCCCAGATGTTCTATTAGATTCCATTGTGGTAATATTCCTTTAATTCATACCTAATAATGCTTAGTCATGAAGATCTTATTTGACGAATTAAATGTTTTAGATGTGAATAAGTATATTGTATTGTGGGTCTACGTGAGCTGTTTTTATATATATGTGGAGAGTTTTGTACAAATAGAGTACACCTTGATTATCATCTAGCAACAATATCTTAGCTGTTTTAATGTTTTAATTTTTTGACCTTGTATATGTATCTCTTCTTAGTTTTGGAAGTTGCATATGTATGTAATTATTTTTGATGTATTGACAATTCTTAGCTTGTAAAGTTGTTATATTTATTTACATTATTATATTCATATACATAAATGGATATGTATATAGTTATGTGCTTTTAATTACTTAGATTTGTTATTTATAGAGATTTGCTTATTGAATCTAGAGTAATAAACTTGTAAAGTTGTAAATGCATAGTTTAATTTTAATATTTAAGTTTTATTATAGAAGGGTTTGTTTAATTTTACTTATATTAAGATATTTCTTATATTTTTATAGATATATTCAATAACTCTTATAATTATATTGAGAATTTTTTTAAAGACATCTTCCATGAAATTTAATATACTGATATTTTTGGTTATTTAAATATCATTCATTTGTGTATAAACTTATATATAAAACAAAATTATTTGCTCATTTATTGGAAATAAAAACACGTCTATATATCTAAATCCAGAATACCTACCAGAATCCGCAATGGCTATGGAAGGATAAGTAATTTATTTTTTATTAAGAAATATTCTCTTAGAAAAGTTAAAAACTAATGTGGATTCTGATTACGCTTTAGGGATTGGAGCAGAAACTCAGTTTGAATTAAAGCTTTCCTTAAAAAGTGTAAAGTTCTGAATACTGATTTGAGCATTTTCAAAATTGATATTATCAGAATTTAAATAAATTAGAATGTCTTTTGCAAAATATATATTATCTGAATTTCCATGGATTGTATCATTAGTTGCAACAATTAATTGATCCTTGTGAACACAAAAGGCAGTACAAATATTTAAATTTATATTCTGATCTTTTCGGCTGTCTGTAACAGTCTTGAAAGAGTATTTAGTGCTTCTTGATCTTTTTCTCTTGGAAATTTTTTACTATTGTTCATAGCTTTTAAGTCTGTCCTTGAGTTTCGTTTATATCCACTCCAAGAACAAGCAATGTTCTTCGAAAATTGAAAGACTCGTTATTTATTGCTTAGGTATGGATTAATTAATGCTCTTCAATATTGACCTTTTTTAATATTTCTCATATAAAGTTCTCGGTATTTTCTTCATGTAAAATGAGCTTTCCAGTGTCCTATTCGTTTATTAAATAATAATTGCTTTCAACTTTAAGTTTTCGAATAATTTTTGAGTAGAAATTAGACTTTGTAGCATAGGAAAAGCTGAAAGTACCGCATCAAGAAAGCCTTCTTGAGAACAATAATACCGACCGGAATACCTTGATGCTCTAATATACTCTTTTAAAGTGTCGGATATTCCAATAGATTTCGTTAGTCCATCAGTCAGAGATTTTATAAACTCGGGATTAAAATAGTTACATTTCTTATGCCACATAGAGCTATTAACGGATCCAAACACTTTTGTAACATTAGTAACAACAAAGTCTTTGTTTTAAATCGTTGATAAAATAGGCCCAAATGCGTCTATATTATTCATTTTTGCAGCTAAGTATGCAGAGTCTTTAATAAGTGAAGCTTTATTAATTATTTTTCAATCTTTAATAACCAGTTCGGATAGTTTATAGCGCTTAGCAAAGACTGTTTTTGAGAAAAAGAGTTTATTTTTACGCTTTATTAAATCATCAAGATATACTATTTTGGCTTGTGAAATATCATTGACAATACAGTAAGTAAAATCCCATTTTGAAAATTTTAGCATATATAGCTCTTCTTCTTCAGCATAAATTTCTTCAAGTTATTAATACATTTCAGGTACGTTTTGACTAACATTAACATCATTTGCTGAGAAATTATTTTATAGAGGTTATAGACAATGTTCATTAATCTATTTTTTTTCAGAAGCATAAATTGGTGCAGTAGATTTAATATCTTCCATATGGTGTTAACTTGGAACAGAGGGTGCTAACAAAGAAGAATTTGATGTATAAGATTGATTGTTATTACTTAATTTTCCATTTTCTAGACTTTTTTTTTATTGAACCTCTTCTTCATTGTTAGTAGTTGTGTCGATTTTTTCCTACAATTCAATGTCTTGTCTAAAAACTTTTTAGTTAATATATTAAATCACTGCTTCATTGTAGATGATATATTTTTTAATTTCTAGTTAATATTGATTTTTTAGCATTTGGTAATTATCTGTATTGTTAAGCAAAAACAATTGGCTTTGCACATTCCAAAATAGCACAAAAATTCTCTAAAATAATGAAAAAACGTTCGAAATAATTAACCTACAAATAATCGGAGGTCTTTAATCTGTTTTCAGGTATATATTATGAAATAGAATAAAAAATATATAAAAAACTATATGAAAAAATAATCCCAATTATTATCTGTAAAAATCAAAGAAGCAATCAGAAGTTTTAATGTGCTAAAAATCAAGCCTTTAATAGTGAAATTAGTTTGCCCAATTCTCAATGGAGGTCCTAAATATATGAATGAAAAAAAAAATTATCTCAAAAAAATTATTAAAATCATAATTGCTAACAAAAGAAGTATATTTTCTATTCACAAATCGCAAATGAGGGTTAATTTTGACCTAGAAAGGAGTAGGATCTCTAGTGCATTTATGTGACACCCAATCTAAATAGATATCAAGCTACAAGGTGATAGAGTGTGCACTTAGATTTTTCTTTAAATAGGTGCAATCTAACATTCCTCGATTTTACTTTGAATCCCCTTTAAAAAAGTAAATAAAATCCACTCTTAAATTTTATAGAATTTTCCCTTTTTCCCTTAAATTAGAAGCTCACTTTTACTATTTCTAAAGTTGAACTTCTGATTATATATTCATATGACATTTAGCTTATACTTTTTTTTTACTTTTAATTACTAATTTAGTTATTAACAATTACTTAACCTTGTGCGATCATAATTTGAAAACCAAATTATTTTTGAATCATTTAAATAAGATTAACCTCGGGTAACACACTATGCGTATGTATTTAAATTTATCTATTTGAGTTTTACACAATTGACCATAGAACTAATAGCTATAACACCTGAACAAGACTGTCGGTCAGTTATAGCTTTTCCCTGTAACTCATGAATATTATGAAATCTTGCTATCTGTCTAAAAGTATTAATGCATTATTTTCTATTAACCACAATAGCCATAGAACTAGGCAATATAGGTTTCAGAGCTGACATCATTTTGTCATTATTGCGATTTTAATTACACTTGAACGAATTGAAATAAACATTAATTTTTTGAAATTCTATACATTATTTACAAAATCCTCAACTATTTAAATAGTTAAATCAAAAAATTTCGAACTAAAAGCTTTTCTTAAAAGTTGCAACTCTCCTCGAAAGTACATAAAACTGTTGAATTTTGAAAATAAGTTGTCATTTTGAGAATAGCCTTGAAAAAAATATTGTTTTACAACTCCAATAATTTTAGAACATCCAACATCTAAAACAAGAATACCATAAGATTGGATTATCTAGATCAATTTTATCTGCTGTGTTTGTAATATCATTAGCCCCTACCATTATAGAAAATGCATATTTTTTGAAACAGACTCAATATCTTCAAACTCAAATATGACTTTATCTATATTGATACAACCAACAACTGGATCTACAGCAAATTTAACGAATATTTTTTAATAGAAAAAAAGGTATAAATTGATGTCACATTCAGGATTAAGGAATATTAATAGCTTTAATCAAAAAATTGTTGAAACTAAAAAATTAATCAATCTTTGAAATAGAAAATTTAAGAAATTTGATCAGAATGAAGTTAATATTTCTAAGGGTGATATAGTGAAAGGAAACTTTTTATCACTTTATTTTTCAAAATTTATGTAAAATTTGAGATATAAATTCCAAGTTTTTGTTTAATTCAAAAAAATTAAATAGCTTAGTTTGCTTAATAAAGGAGAATATAGTAAAATCTCGAACTCCCCTTGATTTAATAAGAAAAATCACATATGAGAAGATGGTTTTCTTGTAAAAGTTGGCTCGAAGAGAAAAATTTTATCCGAAGAAACAAGTTTAAGAAAATCTTCTCTAAATGATACATTTCGATAAACATGAAGTAACTTCACTACTCTCACTTCATAAATAATTTCTTAACTCATAAAAGAACATATGGAGAAATTTTTTATTAAATAATATAATACATTACATGATAAGAAATATATTTTTTAATAGAAAGAAGCTCCAAAATATATCGAAATAGTCATTTTTTATTTTGTTTTTTCAGTTGTTATATATATATATATATATATATATATATCAAAACTTACAAATGAAAATATGAGCGAAAGAAAATAATTTGTTACATCTAATCTTGATGTTAGTTATATCTAACAACTCTGTAATACTTAGTCACAACAAGTAATCAATCTTGTAAAGACTTAATAATTAACTACTCTATAGCCGTACATATTTAATTAAGTTGAAAAACTTCTTGAGGGGATTAAAAAGATTTATCTTAACTCCGATTAAGTTTCTTATATTTTATTCTCAAGGACAGCACTTGTACAATATCTTGGATATGTGATGATATATATCATTCATATTTCTATAAGTAAAACAAATCGATCCACATCTTGAAATTCTTCCAATAAGATCTTTTTCTTTATAAGTAATATTTCTTTATTTTATAGAAATATAAGAGTCAGGATATTACCACTTTTTGTATTATCATATATTATAGGATCATCAATGTTTAAAAAAATTCTTGATAGCTTCAATAGATACGATATGTGCGATTTCATTGATCACCGTCTCTTTTATTATGATTGATGCTTTTCATTGTATTCTTGATTTTCTGAAGCTGCTGTTTTTGCTCAGAAGATAGCAGCTTACGTGTTTCTCTGGTTATACGTTCGCCTATCGTTTCATTTTGTTTCACTAACTTTTCAGAGTAAGATTTCCATTCATTAAAAAATTTTATGAATTGATCAGTACTACAATCTTTTAGACAGTGTAAACGGAACTCTTCTTTAACGAAGATATCTCCTAAATTGCGCATTTGCAGAGGGAGCTTTATCCTATGCAACCGCAAAATATTCCTTGACAAATTTAATGCTTGATTGATCTGAAACTTGTTTAGTGAAGACATTATACTTCTAATCAGGTAGATTCAGTAATAATGCCTTCATCTGCAAGAAATTAAAGAATTTAGCTTGAGATTATATCACCTCAATTGATATTTTCATGACAGTCAATGTGGAAAGTTTAAATTTGAAAATATTTTTCAATGATCTAAATGAGCATAAAATAATTTGAAATTACATCCTTTAACTCTTATATAAAGCCTAGTTTGCAAAGGATTGATATGTTTAATTAGATTGCTTGTTTTAAAATTAAGCTATTAAATAAAGTGAGATACTTATATAGCAGCCTAGTCTGCTTCAAAAATATAGTGTATCTACAGTTATGTTCTCGAGAAAACTTGAAATACAAATTTTAATCATATATATTAAAAATAAATAAGAATGCAAAATGCTGCCAGTAATTTCATTCATATCGTTGACAGTTAACAATTCACAAGAATGGATTCTGATAATATTATTCTTTATAATAATATTCTTATCATTAGTATTCGATTTAACTTTGAGTGGACTTGAGGTAAGAACAATAAGTAATATAAATATAACATATTTTCTAGGATTTTATAGTCGAGTTTAGAAAAGCTAGGTTATAACTCAATAATTGGCCTCATCAAGAATGTTTACAAGGAGTTAACTCTTCTGGGTTTTGTTAGCATATCCCTTTTCATGCTCATAAAAAGTAAGTATTAATCAGACATTGCTCACAATTTGCTATAATGTTTTAGCTGGTGCCGTGTTACAACTAAATGATCGATACTTCGGAGTTTCTCAAACTGAAAAAGCAGCTATGAGTAAAGCTCACTCAGGTTCTTATTGCTTATTAAAACTCTTATTTGTCAGAAATTAAAATCATCCTAGAAAATTTGCATACAAGCCCGCCAACAAGACTAGTAGAAACTTTCGAGGTTATAGCTTTTAGTGTATTTGATTTCTCCAGAGATTATAATATATAGGAAATTCATATTCTGGTTTTTATGATTATGGTGATATTGACAGCTCAAGCGATTATGCTTAGCTACCTAGGAATTACAAGTAATCTTTTCATTATGAAACGATCTTCTACAAAAATTTTTTTCGAAGAAATAATAAAGTATCGAGCCTTGGATGCCAAATCTGAGGTAAGTTTTGCAGGCTCGCTTCGCTAATTCATTCTCAAATTGCTATTATAGCATGAATTACGTGAAGATATCAAGTACCAAAGCCGAGATCTCAAACAATCATTAAGGTTTTGGGCATTGAAAAATCGTTTTTATAATCCTTCCTATCCACAAGGTTAATAATTAAATATTGATTGAATTAAAGATAAAATTTAGGCAAGTCGCCCGACCGAGGCCTATTAAGAATCGAGTATTATATTAAACATGTTTAGAATTTTTTTAGCATGCCCTTTAAGCTTGTATTCTCAGAATATCTATCAAATTGCCAAGGTGAATTCCTTTCTGAGTTAGTGGAGATACCTCGCAGTGTAAGAAACTACATAAGGTTATAAAACCAAATCAATCTATGCTTTCAAAGGTTTTGATAATGTCAATTATTATCGTTTTACTATTGAGGCCAGCTTTGGGTAATTAGTAACAAAGCTTAAAACTTAAGAAAATAAACCTGCATAAAGATCTTGAAGGAGTTGAAGTCATAATTTTCATGATTATATCTTCTTTTGCAATTAGTTTTTGCACCCTACTATTGTCAATTTATCTTGGAACAAGGATGGAAAAACTCATCCCATCTGTTGATGGGACCACGAAACTAATTGGAAGCATAGTAGTAGATGATGAAGTGCTAGATCAGGTCAATTATAAATAAATTTACTTCTTTTAATGTGAGATTTTTGCCCAAGGCTATGTCATGTGAAATAGAAGCCAGGTCGGAGTAATGTTTTAACATCTACATTCTAATTCAACCATTTAAAGCCCTATAATCCAAAAAAGACATTTACCTTACAAGGTTGAATGTAATAGAACAGAAAACGTAGTTCTTTTCGGGAAACCAAATTTTACGTTGCGAGTTTTACAACTTCTATTTTTCTTTCATGCTGTATATCTTGCAATTCTCTTAAAGTGCATTAGCACAATGTAAGTTCCCCATACTTTCATGTCTATGCTTGATACTGGTGCTTTAGTTCTTATGGTTCCTCTGATATATGGTTAGCAAATTGGTATTGGTCCTACCCACTTACCATATTGCCCCTTTCGTTGAGTTATTATTGCTGGACACAGGTAATTTTGATATATTTTACTTGAAGTATTAAAAAAAGAATATAATTTAGATGATAACAAGTTTTTCTTTGCTTTCAAATTTGGATTTTCTAACATCCGGAGAGAAAATAAGAGTAGTTAGTTAAACAGTTCGCTGCATTACTCTCTTTTTTAAGAGTCTATAGATCGAAGACCAGATTGAACTCAAAAGGGTGAAAAGGAACATACAATTTTCCAATGATTTGATGAGAGCTGTAAGAAATACAAGCACTAATAAGCTTTTAAAATTATATCTTAATAGACTATGCAACAAGATTTTTCAGAAAGAGAAAAAAAATACTTTTTGGAGAAATATGAGGATTTGGACTTGCTGTCGAAAGCGACCATAGGTAACAATACAAATTTTAACTTAGAATAATGATTTTGATAAGAATAAAGAGAATATTTTTGAGTATTTTTCCAAAAGTAACTTGCATGTTGAAGACCAAAGTCCTGAAAAGAGGATCTCAAAAGAGGTTCAAAAATAATCATCTTGCTCTGAGCCTTCAATTATAATAAAAATCCAATCTAGAATTTGATTGAAATCCTAGTTTCAATGAATTTCTTCGAGGTCTGAAAAGCCTCTTTAATTAAATAAAACTCATTAAACTAATTTCTATAGAATAAAGGGCTGGAGAATCAAAAGGATTCTAAAAAAGTACTTTCCCTTTTGAAAACTCATAGGTAGTCTAAAATTACCAAGTAAAATAGCGTTTTGAGTAGTTTTTACTAGCAAAAGTTTGAGCATGAAAGAATTCAAAATTTTTATGATGCAATTGAGCTTCAGAATTGATAAAAAGGGCTAGTTTATAGTCTTGCTGTTCATATTTTATAAAAATTAGAAATCTTCAGTTTCAACAGAAGATGCAATTAAAAAATTGTTTAGAAGTCAAAGCGACTATGAGCAATGTAAAATAGATAAAGAAGAGCTCAAAAGCCTAATGAAGTAACTCAAATTTTATATGTAAAGAGTACAGATTATATCTTGCATAGTCAATTTTCCAAAGGAGATCTAGATGATATTTTAAAAAGCATAAATGAAAGAGGTAAAAGTAGTAATATCTCGAACTGAAACTTATAATATCCAATTTTCAGATGATTTAACTCAGATAGAGCTTGTTGAATGGATGGAATCAGTCCAAAAAAAGTCTTTGATTAACAAGACTAATATGCTATTACAGAGTCGATTAAATATTTGATAGTTCTGGAGTTATTCAAAGTCCACTGCATAAAGTATGAAAAGAAATCCTAACATTTCTTTTCATAATAATAATGTGGATTGCATTCAATATAGAAATTAGTTTTTATGTAAATCAAAATTGTCAAACAATTTAGATAATAATGTTTTGTTATATATAGAATTGAAAAATATATTGAATAATACCTTCTTTGAGAGTACCATAAAAGATCTTCAGTAGCTTGAACTGTCACAAGATCTTGCACAATCTGAAATGAGAAAAGTTGTGTTTTGGAAAATATTTGTAAATCGAAATATTATAATCATTAGATATTAAAAAGCAGAAATACAAGCAACTTAATTGGCCTTCTCTTAGCTTTTACAATTTCATAATGCCTTACTTCATTGCATGCACTTATCAAGCCACTCATTTCCATGGGTTGCCCCGAAAGATTGTATTTTAGTCCGCTTGATATTGTGGATTTACAAGGCTTAGCTGTAGTTTATTTGATTGTAGATGATCTCGAAGTCTCAATTAAAAAAGTAACACATTATTTTTAATTATTTTACCTAATGGTAGCAATCCACATTTATTGTTTACAAAAAATTTGGGGAGTTGTATAGTAACTTTGCCTTTAGGTATAGCAAAGCATAGAGAGTCATAATCAATCAGCATTACCTATAGTGAAGATGTGTCAAGTGTATGTAAAATAGGTATTCAAATTAAAGTTCTGAAGATGGATTTTTGGAACTAACAAGATTGTTATCAAGAGAATTTTGTTTGAGAACTTTGAACAGAAAACCGATATTTCCAATAGAGTGATCAAACCTACCCCCAAGTCCACCTATAAGATTAAAAATAGTAAAGCTTGGTCAAAATTAGATGCAAATTCTGGATTTTTACGAACACATAATTATTATATTTTCTTGGGGTTTAAGCCTAGATTTTAAAATTTTCCAGCATTTCATTGTGTCCGTGCTATCTTGGTCATTATGGTATATAATTGGTACATTGATATTTTTATAATATTCAATAACCTACAAGAGAATAAAATGAGTTATTTTTAAATTTATATAGCCTAAAAATACACCACTTTTTTCAAGAATTGAAGCTTATATTACCTCATTTTTTATTGAGTCAAGATCTCCGCATATAAGTGTCGGTTTGGTAGTATCTTCATTTGCTTTAGTCTGGTTTATATTCAATTCATACAAGTGATTTGCAGCTCCATCAGCTATAATTAATGATTTCGCCCTGGAGTAAAATTCAACACAATTTGGTAAGAGAGGTTGGTTTAATTGTATTACATGAAATGGCTCATGGTTCTTGATATTGGTATCACTTTTATCTTTGTTCAGGATATAATCAAGGAACTCGAAGTTTAAAATATTCTCTTTTCCATCCAGAACCTTATCATTCTTATACAAACCAACACCACTTGAGATGTTACTAAATCTTCTCCATGAATAGTTTCTAAAATTAAATCCCGCTATGAAAGTACTTTTCAGATAAAGGGGAGATAGGTGGAATAATTTCAGTGATGGAAGGCTCATATTGATTACCCTGCTATTCCACGTAATGGTGCTCAAATATAGAAATAAATGTATTATTAATAAAAGGCCCATAGTTTACAAGGAGTGCTTAGTCCTCTTACTTGATAATAAGACTTATCACACCTGTTCTTCGATGTTACAGATTTGGTTAGGATAAAATCTAGTTTCATGCATCATAAAAACTTAATAATTTGAATTAATACAAATAACGCTTTTTAATAAACATATCTATAATTATCTTCTCAATTTTTGTAGGAGATAATATTTTATTTATAAATTAAATTTATAATGATCTATATTATTTATTATTTCTTTTTAGTTTAGATGCAAATCTAATTTACTTATCGAGTGTTATTTTGCATTCGTTTCAAATAAAAAAGTCTTAAAAGTTTCAATGTCAAATAATCAATTAAGGTAATTTTAGATACTTAAGACGAGCATATAATTTTTATCAAATTCTTATCATCACAAAAAATTTTACTTAAAATAGATGTTGTTTCTACCCTAATAACTGATATTGTTAAAAACTAACACATGGTATCTTGTTTTAAATTTGATCAAACTGTGTGTTTTATAGTATATAACGTTTTATCCTATGTGATGTAATATATTATTGCCTAATTATGAAATCGTGTAATACTTATTTGAGGATAAGCTATGCAGTTGTAAATTATAATTATGATATACCCTATTTATGCAAGGATAAAGTAAAATTATATTTTGCTGCTGCGAACGCATAATTAATGTCATTGTTTATATATACATATGTTAACAAGGGTTTATGATTAGACTCTACGCCAAATCTGGGATGATAAGTTGTATTGTGATTTATCATTTTATTTGTTTTTGAGTAGTCAATTTTACTATTTCCCATGCCTTTGTGAACTTATCGAGAACTTTAATAGTATACGAGATAGGTCCGATACTTCCATACTCCAAATTTCATAAATCTCAGCATCAGCCAAGCACCATGGAGGGATACCGAACTTACCAAATGGGAAAATAACGTCCACTTGAGTTGATATCTTACCAAAAGATTGCTTCAGATCTAGAAGAATCTGACGAATCAAAGATGGAAGTTTAATGTCGTGTCTTATGGCAGGTTTTTGTTCCTGGGAACATAATATAATGCATATATACGTATAGGCATATATATATATATAAATATATATAGTAAATCAATTAAGGTATTATATTAATAAATTAAATAATTGCTTTAAAAAATCTCTAGTAAATTCAATCTAAAATTGTTCATAAATTATGTCTTATAAGAGTAGGAATTTGATTTTTTATTATTAAGATCTACCTGGTTATCAGATTTCAGTGACTCGAGGTTTGAAGGTGGCTGTGTTGAAATAGAATCAGTGTCGGTACACTCTTTTAACCTCCTAACTTTAGAAAAATTTAATATATCTAGAATCAAACACATAAGGTTTATTTATACATAAGCGAGAATAAAAAACTTGAGAAAGGTACCTTTTTTAAGAAACACTTTTTGTTTTGATTCATTTATCGGGCTAAGAACATAATGGTTGAGACAATAGCTTAAGAATGAGGCTAAAGATTGAAAGATGGATGGCCTGATTGCAACTATGCAATCAACAGGTTGCCAATCTCCTCCACATCTTAGCCTCATGTAAATCTCCTGGTGTCTTAAAGAGGACATCAGCTGTTCTCTGTTTAAGATTTGATGATGCTTTGGCTGTGTGGTGCCTTCACTTAGTTTGTAGTTGTGTGGCATATTTGTTTGATTTTTAGATTTGTGTGCTGTGTCTTTATCTGAGTTTGTGGCTTGGATAATATCGTTATAATAAACAGTCATCAAATCAAGGTGTGCATCATGGGAATCCAGCACTCTCCAATGGTTGTGTATGGATTGAATATTACCATTTAAAAGTAAATTGTCAAAGTCATTGTTTGGTGGACATAGCTGTTTTTATGGGTAAAAACAAGTTTAGTAAATATTAAGTTCAAATGAACAAATTTAAATAAGATTGAAATTATATTTTTGAAGATGTAAAATAATAAAAATCGAGTGTTTACACTATGAAAAGGCCAAGTTACTCAGCAAATTATAGTAACTTATAGATTCAATGTAAATAAAACATGATTCTTGAATATAAAACAAGAAGTTCAATACCTATAAATAACAATATATTTGGGTACAAAAAATTTTAAAAAATTGATTAGCAGGCAAATAATAATATATCTAATGCAGTGAAAGTGTAGCTTGCAAATTAAATAAATGCACAGAGCACCCAATGTGCAAAAATTGAAAATGTTTCTAACACAACTTACGCATATTGAGCTTTTACACAAGCATAAGCATATACCTAGTAGCCTATTAAACACATATCCACTGAGAATTTCTATATAAGTACAATCTTTTACACTACACATCTTATACCCATACACAACACTTCACACAGTGTTTTATTATATACACACACAATTCTAAACTATAGGAGCCCCAATTTGCAAACAGTCCCACAAATTTCCATGTATAATCCTAAAGACAACTCATTGTTATAAGCTCAGATACACAAGTTTTCATATGCAAAATTACACATGGTTTTATGGGCATAAGTAATTATTTATAGTACTAAATGTAAATAATCCAATCTATACGCGTTAGAGATATAGGAATCTGATTATATAATGTATATATCAATATGCTTAAAACCTGAGTTTTATGCCTATATCGTAAAATTTGATGAAATTTTTTCTCAAGGGCTTCGTTTAGTATTTTGCAATTTGCTTTTATATGACCCTCAGCCTCATAAATGGTGATATTTGGGATGGAAAAGTTGAAGAGGCAGTGTATAATCAAATTAGCTAGTTTTTGGTTAATCTGTTGAAAAGGTGTTGCGCCTATAGGTCTAACCAGGATCAGGATGTGATTTGGAGATTTGGTGTGATATGTGTATGTAGTTCTTCGTCTCCATGTATGTAGAGAAGTAATGTGTGATCTCAGACAGTTATAAGACGTGTATATGAGGTAAAGTGGTAGTGACAAAAGTATGAATAGCCACTGCTTGATAAAAAAGTAGCTAGTGTTCATGAGGCTAGTTGTGCATAACAATTGTGTATGTGTCTATAAAGGTGTTAGGGTCAAAAGTTTTAAATATGTTTATTCTATTTGGTGTATGTATATGCTTGTGTATATCAGTAGATGTTGTTTCTGGACATTTTTAATTGTTTCAGGGTGGATGTTGTTTTAGGGTGTAGGTGTAGGGTTTGGGTAAGTATGTTGGGTATGTGTTTATAATTATATTTGATGCTTAAGTTTTCTGAGTGTTTGTTTGATGTTAGATATATCTATATATATGTGAATGTGTTTGAGGGTTCGAGTATGTCTGTGTTTGTGTGTATCTTTTCGGTTGGATTTGAAAACAATTCAAGTATTTGTACTTGTTACACATAACTTAACTTAGTTAATGTTAATTTATGCTCAAATTCTTTCTTTTAGTTTATTATGTGAATCAGATATGTTAAAATTTACAATTCCTTATGTATTCGAAGTAAAATCTGAAAGACCATTTTGTGAGAAAGTCATTTTATTAATAGCATTTTATTAAGGAATTATGCAAATATTACTTACACACTTTTGCTTTGCTATGCTTGTGATAATTATCAAAGTGTGTGCCTAGTTTAATAACCAAATTGTTGAACTATCTATTTAATGGTTTTTTCAAATCATGTTCTAAATGTTTCTCTGCTTAAATTTCTTCTTACTAGTAACCTTGGTTGTATATGTCAGCTATCAAATCTTACTTGTGAGCATGTAAATATATAACGAACTATGTAATTTACAAGCTTGGGTAACAACAAGCCTTTATGTAAATTGTTTTCAACTAAAATTTAGTTCGAATATGATTCATTTGCTGTTGTCAAAATAATATGTAAACAAAGACAAGTAAATTTATTGGCAGTATTAATTGGATGTGCATGCTTACTTATCTAAATTTGCTGCTTGTGTAATTCTTTTGTGCAAATGTGTCCATAGTTTGTGAATGTTATAATTATTTTTAATCTATTACCATTAGCATTCGCACACATGTGTGAAGATCATTTTACTTAATAAACATCAAGCACAATCATAATGAAAATAAATATTGTAAATGTAAATCACTTATGCTTCATAGAAAACAATTAGTAAACATCTAAAGTAAACAGTTTAGATTGAAAAACAATACAACAAAAATTAATTCATTGGAGCTAAATAACCAAGATATAACACTGACCCTCAAATGACCTTTGCAAAATACACATATACTACTATCCCATTTTACAAATTATTCACGATCTATATCAAACTAAATTTTAAAAATATACGTTTTCTACTTTAGAGATTATTTATAAAATATATATATCATATCTCAAATTTTATTCACATAGCAGATATATTTATAATGACTTTTCATTAAAGACTCTCTTGATCGTCCAAATCTATTATTTTTCTAGATTTCTAAATGAACGATTACTAGTTTATAAAAATTAGATATATAATCATTTCACTGATGTACGTGCACCATCATCTTCATCCAATTACCCGTTTGTTAATAGACTAAAGGAATAGTTATTTTTACAATACCTTGAGTATATTTTCAGATTTTTAAGTCAGAATATGCCTAGATAAACAGATGCTTAAATCTTTGTTCAATTACCTAAAAAAATTAAAGCGAAGAAATAACTACAAAAATATCTTAAACGATAATCTGGCAATAATCATTTCCACCACTTTATATCCTATATTAGAAATTGATTTTTTTCAATTATCATCATTGAAAGTATTAAATATATCTATAACTACTTTTTA
The DNA here is from genome assembly GCA_015657535.1 of Nephromyces sp. MM_2019. NCBI lineage: Eukaryota > Apicomplexa > Aconoidasida > Nephromycida > Nephromyces > Nephromyces sp. MM_2019. The sequence continues at coordinate 39,086 of JADHZB010000743.1, forward strand.
AAAAGTAATCTTACTAAGCAAGACGGCCAGATAAATTTATAAACATTTTTCAACAAATTTATGCTGCTAATAAAAGTATCTGTAAAATAAATTTTAATATATTTTGTTCAGATTTCTAATTTATGGCTAATCTGTTTTTAATGAAAATCATCAAATTAAAACATATAAGCAAACTAATTAAGGATTTGAAATTTCATACCTTGATGCAGTATTTTAATCCTATAAATGGGAATTCAACATTTAGGTATTAAACATTTTTCTTTCAAGCTCAACGAACGCTTCAAGAGATTCACCAAATTAAAAATTACAACGATTTTAACAAACTTTTCAAATCTCATAAATGTAGCAAAAATTGAAAGTCACAAAAGTCAACCTAAGTGGTTTTAAATATAACAAAATTCAAGTTTTAACAACAGTTTCAATAAAGTACATCAATATATAAAATAACAAGGTTAATCCAGCATGACACTTAAATGTGCTATTTTTGTAATTAATAAGAAATAATAGATATAAATCAAATAAACCAAAAGCTGCTTGTGTGTGTTTGCAATACTTAAGCTGTGATATGAATATATTTATTTATTATTCATCCTTATTTGCTTCTATAGAAGGTATATGCTCAAATCATTTTCCCACTCCATTGATTTGATCAATTTTGGAAAGATATTCATATCTTTATGTTGATCTATCTAATTGAGGAATTTATCAAATTTATGTTTGGTATTTAGATTAAATATAATATTTTGGAAATAGTATTGCTTTTAAAATAATGTGTGTAAAGAATTATTGCATGTGTAATCACAGCAAGTTTTTTCAATTATTTTGAACCTTTTACCTTAATATAGCTACCGCTTTTCACTGTTAAGTCGTGTTAGCACTCGCTATTTGTTATAACATTTTAGTGACAAATGAACTATATTTTGTAAAACTTAAAATCTAGAATTCTCTTTCGCTCAAATTGCTTCTCCTAGAGCTCTTAAATAATATTTTTATTTTTTAAAAGTCTTAGGTGGTAAGAAAATTGACTAGAAATCTGCTACATATAAAAATGATCTAAAAGAAGATTAAGTGCAGATCAAATATCTAATATTTACCTAACTTTTTTCAACAAATCCTATTTATTATTATAGCAAGTGTGTTATGATGCTGATTATCGCCACTGTTTTAATTGAGTGTGAGATGATGCTTAAATTATTCTGTTTGTTATGGAATATTAACACGTAGTTGTAAAATTTGGAAATCAAATAAGCTAGTAAACAAAAGTAGCCATAAAACTTGTCCGGATTTACTTGCACAAGAGGATTAATCACATATCTCTGTGTTACATTTGAATGTCTACTCTAACAATCCCAATTTGAAACTCTCTTGGAGCACATAGTAGACGTAATAATGTTCAAACACAACAAAACACGTATTTAGACTGCCTGCAAGCACGAAAATCTGTACGCTTAGATAGTTTGAAACTCACAGCAATAATAGCACACAACGTTAAGTGCAAACTAAAAAATCGAAATTTAAGCTAATTTAGGTAATAGTTCTGCATTGAAAAAACAGCTGAGTTCTAATTTACATCAAACATTGAGAAAAATATCAATCTGAGCAGTTTAAAAACTGAATAGCCCCTACACAAAGCCAACTAATGTGTTCAATTAACCATTGGATACCCACCTTTATCCCAATTCACTGCATTTAACGCATTTTAAAATTTTGTTCAACGATTTAACAAAGAAAGATTATTTTAGATATTTCATAATTTATTATATGATCAATGAAAATAATTACCAGTTATTTTAGAATTCTATTTACTTGTGAAAATAGCTATAAAATAACTCAAACACATTCTCTAATTACACATAATGTATAAAAATTACACAAATCAAGCTACAACACTGAAATCATTTAATACACCTACAATTTAATACTTAACATAAACTATAGATGTTAGTTAGCATAACAATTTGAAACTGATAGATCAATTATATAGGCAATTTTAGATTAAGTAACACCTAGAAAATAACATTATCATAACTAATAAATAAAAAAATTATTACTAAGCACCAAAAAGCAATTAACAACTAAATCTAACTTGCTACTAATAAACATAAACACACATAAAACTACTTCGATACATAACATATTACATATATATTTATATCTATATATATATATAACCACAAGCTCTGTTGGATATGTTTATTATTATACATAACATCTCTACATATAGAACCATATCTACCTCTATCTAACCTTCAAAATAAATCTTTGGAAATACATTTATGAGCTAAATGCTCTTGTGCTGTACACATGTAATTTGATTAACACCTTTGGCCAATTTGAATCAAATATAAATATAAAAAACTTATATTTCATTTGAAATTAATCTATATATATATCATGTGAATATCCGAGGTATTGTTCTCATACACACAAACACTATGCAAGAGAAATATTTAAGGGGTTCTCAGACAAAATCCACTAGATATTAGCAATTATTACAATTTCAGATATATACAATTACTACCCAAAACACAGATAAGCATTCAATATCGAAGTGAAATTATATCATTAAATGAATACTTGGTTTATCTGAATTAACCTTAGGTACAAATTAGGTTTTATTTTTGGAACACTTGAATAACAAAAATGTACCGAAATTACACATAACTTTATTGAAAAACCATCAAATTTTTATTAATTAGGATATAAATATCTAATTTTCAAATCGGAAAATAATTTTGCTAAATTACATAAAAATTAGAAATACAACTTATACTCTTTATTTACCACACATCTAAACACATACTAAGTAGCGATTTTGTTCAGAAGATCATAGACATTACTATAATAATTTACGTTATAGCTATTTTGAAGCTCTAAGATTTTCATAAATACACACAGCCCCCAAAAGTCATCCCTAAGACTTTAAAAAGGAAAATAATCCCATCCAGAACATATCATTTGTAGACGAACTTGTAAAATCACGCCCAAATGAAAGAAAGAAAACGAAAAGCACCAACACTTCCTCCCGAACAAACACTATATAACAATGAAAGCAGTCACTTTATTCCCGTGAGTCAAACATAATGTCAATATAAAACTATACACTATAAATAAATACACTTACTACAAATAGCAACAATTTGTAATTAAACACTCAATATAAGTTTGACAAGCATATAATTTAGCTTATATGTAGGAACTTACACTATTCAGACCCATAAATACATAATAAATTACATATCTATCAAATATATATAAATCACTAATCAAACTGTATAGGAATGGGATCATAATAAGCAAGAAAATTATACACACCACAACTTAAATTGGTTTAATGGCTTAAGGGGAATTTGTACAAAATTAGATGATATTTGTGTGAGAATAAATCCTTATTTTCCACATGCTATGAATCAATGGGAAAATGACACATCTGATATAGCCACGATTAACAGATTTCTATCCGAAATATCAACCTACAATGGTAAGATTTTTATTTGTTTTAAATTAAAATTTGATATTAGTGTTTATAGTCAGTTTATCAATAGGGTAAACTCGATTTGTATATACCGATTTATTCCATAAATATCTAAAAGCATTCTACATCATTATCCTTTGTTTATAGAAGCTAACCCCAGGCCAATATATTATAGACAACCACACATTATGAATGATCCCTACAATCCTATGTTATCAATAGACAATCAAATGCAAAATTCAACCTGGCTTTACACGCAACCTATCCCAACACAAAACATATCTACACAACCTATACAATACACATCTATGAACCCAACCAAACAAGATACCCCCGTTTATAGTTCAAATATTCCATACAAACCCGATGTAAAGGACTATGAATATCTTTTAGATTTCCCACACAAGAATCAACCAGATTTAAATTCACCCGAAGATTTAAAAATGGATATACCAGGCGTATATTGGACCAAAAATTCATGGATAGCTTCATGGTATCAAAATAAGAAACGACACTATAAATCGTTCTCAGCTAAAACACATGGATTTTACAAAGCAAAATTCTGGGCTATTAAAGTAAGGTTAATGGAAGAATCAAAACCATCTGTAAATGTTAAGAGTAAATTCAAATTATTATAATAATAAACAATATAGTGTGTTTTCGCAAATTTTTTTATATAAAAACAAAACTCAAATTCTACTCAAAAAAGTGACATAAAACTTTCTTATGCTTGGCCTTTTGCTATTAAAATAATATATATATATATATATTGAAAACAGTTTAAGATAACTTAATATAAATCCCATTATTAGTATTATTTTGGCTTTACTTTGTGCATATGAAAACTTGTTTGGTCTCATTCATTGATAACAAATTGTGCATTTAAAACATTATGTTAATAAAAGTATGTCTAATTGTGAGATTTTTATAAAACTGTTTTGTGGCAAATTGTAATCAAAAGATAATGGAAGGAGAGTTTTCTGTATGGCTTGTATGATTCAAATTAAACTAGCGTTTATGCAAAATCGTTTCGTGGAAGCATATTATAGTTGGATGATGCTGCTAATAAACTGTAGGATATATGTACAAATCTTAAACATCTCAAATAGGGGCAATGAAATCAAAAAAATTATGTTTCATACACATAAGTTTCCAAGTTGCGATGTTTTGTCAAATAAATTAGAGGGCTAATTGTGTGTGAGAATTTGATTCAAAAGTTACAAGTACTTTGTTTACAAATACAATTAGGTAAAAAGAAATTCTAATTAGAAGACTCCTTAGCTAATTTGACCGCCTTTTCTTTTACTTGATCCAAATTGCCAACCATGTAGAAAGCTTGTTCTGGTAGATCGTCACAGTTACCGGAAACAACTTCAGCAAATGACTCTACAGTTTCTTGGAGGCTGACTGATATGCCAGGTCTACCTGTAAATACTTCAGCAGTTTGGAAAGGTTGTGATAGGAAGCGTTCTATCTTTCGAGCACGTGCAGCAATCATCTTATCTTCTTCAGATAACTCGTCCATACCCAACACAGCAATGATATCTTGGAGTGATTTGAATGATTGTATTGTCTTCTGAACGTTTCGAGCTGTGTTATAGTGCATATCACCAAGATTTTTTGCTGATAACAAACGAGAGTTTGATTCTAATGGATCCACAGCCGGGTAAATACCCAAACTTGCTATACTACGAGACAACACAGTAATTGCATCCAAGTGAGAAAAGGTGGTTGCAGGGGCTGGATCTGTTAAATCATCAGCAGGTACATAAACTGCTTGAACAGAAGTGATTGAACCCTTAGTGGTTGTTGTGATTCTTTCTTGTAGAGCTCCAAGATCAGTTGCGAGAGTTGGTTGATAACCTACAGCCGAAGGGATACGACCTAGTAGAGCAGAGACCTCTGAACCAGCTTGAGTAAATCTATAGATATTATCAATAAATAATAACACATCTTGGCCCTCTTCATCACGAAAGTACTCAGCGATGGATAAACCAGAAAGAGCTACACGTGCACGAGCCCCAGGAGGTTCATTCATTTGACCATAAACAAGAGCTGCCTTTGAACCTGTAAAATCAATCTTACCATCAGTTTCTTTGCGTTTGATAACTCCACTCATTTGCATTTCGTGATATAAATCATTTCCCTCACGAGTTCTTTCACCAACTCCAGCAAATACAGAAAAACCACCATGATTATTAGCCACATTATTGATTAGCTCAGTAATTAACACTGTCTTACCTACACCAGCACCACCAAATAGACCAATTTTACCTCCTCGAGAGTATGGAGTTAAAAGGTCAATGACCTTGATTCCTGTTTCTAATATGCTAGGGGTGGTACTTTGGTCTACAAAGAGTGGGGCTGCTCTATGTATTGGGTATCTTTTGTTTGTGGTAACAGGGCCGCATTCATCAATAGGGTCACCAATGACATTGAGGATTCGACCAAGAGTTCCGGTTCCAACAGGTACACTAATTGGGGCACCTGTGTTGAAAACACCCTGACCTCTAACCAAACCTTCAGTGGCATCCATAGCAATTGTTCGAACGGTGTTTTCACCCATATGTTGGGCCACTTCGAGCACAAGCCTACCTTCAGGTCTTGGGATCTCAAGAGCATTGAGAATGGGGGGTAGATCTTCATCAAAATGAACATCTACAACGGCTCCAATAATTTGTGTGATCTTACCCATCTTGAAAGGTGTTTCGGTTGCTGCTGGAGTTTGTGATGCTTGAGGTGAGCTGCCGGACTTGGATGGAGATGCTTTGCTACCACTAGAGGAAGCAGCGAAACTTCTGCCAAAGTGATTAAGTGATATGGTAGTTGATGGACCGGCGTTAAATCTAGAAGTTAAACGAGCTGATGAGGCAATGCCCCTCGAGAGACGACCCAAGGCTTGCATCTTGGAGTATCTATTGAGTCAATAACAAGAGTTTAAAGAATTATGCATGGAGCTGTCATAAGAGTTAATGGCAAGAAGAAATAGGTAGATTTAAAAAATTGAGTAGAAAAATAATTTTCTCATGGAATATAAACTTGTTCAACATATATTTATTTGAATATATAGGTGATATTTGATAGCTATATATTTATGAGTAAAGAATGTAAATATTCTTCACTGAGTATGTAGAAGGTGACACATGAGGGTATGTTTCTCCTTGTTTTCATATAGTTTATAGAACAGATATGCTATTCAATATGTATATTTAAATCTTTTGCTTTTTATTTTCGCTCGATGGGTTTTCAGCTTATCCTAATTATGTGGTATCTCATACTTTGACTAAAAGTGTTCATAGAGTTTTGTAGAAGAACCTGTCTATTTTCTTATAATGGGTGAGGATTAATTGCTTTTAAGTGCAGACATTAGCTTTAATTATGTTTATAAGTAATCAAGATTAAGCTATTTTACGTGTGTAATTAACTATTGTGCAATAGTGTTAGGTATGATTCAATTGAATTAAAAGAAGAGATATTCCACACTTACTAATAGCATCCGAGGATAAGCAATACTTAGAGTAAAAATTTGAGGGAAAAGGCAATATGAAATAATATGAAAGTAAATTTTTATAAAAAGTTCAATTATATTTGAATAGAATGTTAGCAGATGTATCTTAAGGGAGGAAAATACATAAATAAAAAGGGGAAATATATCTTAAAACTTAGAGAAAAAGAATGTATATTTTTAGTCATATATGAGAAGTATTTGATGTTAGCACAAAAAAAAACATAAATAATAACAAGATATTGTTAAATCAGTTGAACGAATCTGAATTAGTCAACCGTTTCCATTCTCGCTACACAGATCACAACCAGAAATTATAGGTTTTACTCCACATACCATTACAATGCAATGATAGATTCATTTTTGACCTTAATTTAAAAGATCACATCTTAAATATGCACACACTCTCACTAAATGTGTAAAAATAATCACTTTGTTAAGCTACACATACAGAAGGTTGGCGAGCCACTGGTCACACCGACACGCTTTAAACACACATCGGCTTAGCGCATATGCTTTAAGCATACACATGTCATGCGCTTACCTCAGACATACAACCCTTGATTAGGCATATTGTTCACACTAGTTTGCCAAACACTTGCTGCAAAGTGTTTAAATTATGCAAACACTCTTGACACTCGCTTATTTAACAATAAAACATTTTTGGTATCAGTATCACACAGTTCATATGTGTTTTGACAAAAATATCAAACTCTATTATTTTACCTTTCCTAAAATTTCAATTAAAGCAATAAAAACACACACAGAACCTTAAAATTCTAGATAGTGCTTTTTACGTTTAGCTTGTACTCAAACTAGAAAAGCTTTTTAAATATTGTTTTATATCTAAGATGTCCATTTGCTATCAGACAATTATTTTCCTTAAAGTGAAGACTTGTGTTAAGATGATTTGGTTTATTTCATGTTGATTATGGACATGTCTTTTGAATCACAAATATGTTGGTTACGTTAATCATAGTTTATTTTTTATTAGTCTAAGTTGCTTTTATGTTGATGTGACTCATTATTCTCTCTAATTTATTCTTGTACTGGTATATATGCTTTGCATTTTTTTGACGTCTTTGATTCGCCACTGTTATTTTTATTTTATGTTTACATAATGTTTGTGCCTTGTTGATATGATCTCTAGAGTTGTTATTGAAATTATAAATGCTTGATAAAATAATTATTTTATTGATTTATCTATTTTAAATTCGTTTCATTTGTTTAAAATCTAAAAACATATACCAATATGTACCGGGATTTACATAAGTTTACTATCCGTGAACTTGGTTGTCTTACTTAATGAGTATTGCAATTGTTATTTAAAGAGTAAGTGGCTTTTAATTATAAATTATTCACAAAACTCGATTTGAAAATCGCAATCTAGATATATTTCTCAATTTTGTTCTAAAAGTTTGTATATATAAAGAGGATATTTATTTTATTGTTGAAACCTAATTTTAGCAAATTGTATAAAAATTTCAAGGAAATGTTTCTTATGTTAACCAGATTGTGTGTTTTTAATAAAACATTATCTAGGCAAACAGTTAAAACAGATATTATTTTTCGAATAAACCAAGTTTTTTGTTTTTTAAAAATATTTAAATAATTTCTTAAAGAAAAGTGTAGAGATTTGATAGTAAATTGAATGTGAAAGGCTTCGTTTAAAATCAGGAATTCGATAACATATATTTGTGTGTATATTAAGAATTAAAGAGTTGAACCAGTTATATATTTTAGAGAGCTAAAAAAAAGTTCAGAGAAAAACCAAGGTCTAAGTTTGTAAAAACAATAAAATTCTTGTAATTTTAGAATCAAAAGTAATCGATGAGCATGATTATCATTTTTTTAATTCTCCATCAAATTAATTTGAGTTATGATAAAGATGTTCTATCTTTGATTGTAAATAAAAGGTAAATATTCGAAATTTAAATTATTTAGCTAAATCAACAAAGGATAGCACTAATTTGAGATTAAAAACTTACTAAATTGAGTAGAAGGTGCCTGGTTTCGAATTATTTGCAAAAACTCAAAACAAGTGAGTATTGATTTGGGTTTATAGCAAATTCCACAATAAATATTTCATAAGTGTGTTGAGCTAAGTTTTGTATGTTCAGATATTAAAAAGTGTAAAAGTGCACAAAGTTAGGTTTCTTTATCAAGGCTGTCATCGGTGGATGCAGTGGTTTTGCTTGAAGGAGTTTCGATTTCTTCAAGAAGTGGCTTCTTTTCTGAGCTAGATGGGTTTGCAATTGAAAATTTTAAAGAAAAAACTAAGACTCCAGATGCACACTGAGAAAGTATCATGTAAATATAATAAATAAAAATATACATATAATATCAAATCCCTTGAGTTTGTTATTACCAGCACAGCCGCACATGTTTTAAGTGGGGAAAGACATTGGGATGGTTCAATGTGACAATAGAAAAGGTGGCTAAGGAAAAAAACTGTTGGGGTCCTCACACCCTTGAAAAGAAGTATAGGCTTTATTAAAAAGAATTCAATTGTACCTAACCATTTATCACCTTAAGTACTCCAGATGAGATGGCACCTAAGTGTTTGAGTAAGTACCATAATGTAGCAGATCGAAGAATCCCACATAATAATAGTAGTAAAAAACAAAAAAGAGCGATCTAAAGAACAAGAAATTTCTTATGAGATTCAATGAAGCTAATTGATGAAGAAATTCAACCATACTTTTGAAGACCCGCCTTTCTCACGAATGTTACGAACAATCAATTCATCCCACCTTGGGATAGTCCAGCCAATCGTCCAAAGTGATAGCAAAGTAGTGCTAAATAGCCTACAAACATAATAGTTTTCAATTTTGTGAAATGTTGAAGAAATGTTCTATTCACAAGATTGATTTATAGCTTTCAATAGATACTTGAAATTGAAAAAAATATATATCATAGTCTTCATTAGTGCTATAAATTCAGTGCTTTAAGTTACAAGCAGGGTGATTGTTCAATAATTTATGCTTTTCGTTTTTATAATGGCATAGTAATCTGCTATTCTAGATCGTTTTGTAGATCGGAAATTCAGGTATTTAATAAGCGTTACCCAGTCAAAAAAACAAGGTTTAAACCCTCAATGGGTTCTTTGTCAGTCAGGAATTTTTCATTTAAGACTGAAACAAGGGCATGCTGTGAATACAAAGTAGATGTAATAAAGCATGTTTAAAGAAATACTATAGCTTGAAAACCTACCAGCATTGCTGCAAGCATAGTCAGTGATCCCCCGATAATTTCATTTCGGCCAGCCGATTGAGAAGCTTGAAACCCCTTCAATGATAAGCCGGTGCATATTAAGAAGATTCCCAGCCACTGGTTGAGAGTTACCCGTTTTTTAAGAAGGAATCTTGATATTAGAGCTATCCAGACACTTGCCGAGCTTGCGGCCATCATATATACCGCACTTCCAGCAAAAATAAGTCCAACTGGATGATGCCATAGATAAAAATTATTTATAGTTCCAAAATTTTAAAAAATGGTTGGAAGCTTTGGAGAACACCTCAGAAGTTATAAATTATATTATAGTATCATGAAATTTTCTATTAGAACGAAAGATAGAATCTAGAAGCTTATGTTAGGCACATATCAGTTAGTTATCTATAAAGCTTGAATTTCTCGCAATTTATATACTTGAGAAAATTCAGTACAATTGCTTACCTTTTTCTAGGAGTTGATGAAGGATATCACCTATGGCTAAAATTATAATGTAGATAAATTTTTTCCTTTCTTGCCTAAAAATAATCAGGTCCAAAATATTATTTATAATTCAAATTCTTAACTATCTATACCAGATGCTCCTCTTTCGAGGTCCCAATCCCAGTAGTACCATTGCTAAGTATGTTGGCGCTATGTATAAAAACGTACTTGCCTACAGGTGTAAATAAAGAAATAGTTGCCCATGTAATATGATTCAGAGTTCTATATTTAAGCTTACAGCAGCTGCACCTTGATGCTTCATTAGGTCAACCTGAAAGGTTCATGATAAACATTAAGACGAATGCGATCATATCAAAAGCTTGTATAGATGTTTTACCAATAGTGGCTGTGAAGAGTTAGTTATTACATATATAGCGCATCTTAGTAAGATACCCACTGTTGTGGGTGTTGGATCGACCTCAAAAGCGCTCATTGTCTTTGGTCGTTGTACGTATTTTCACCTATCAGATTGTATTAGAATAAAGTTTATAATTTTTTGTTCTTCCTCGGAAGAATTGTATGGTGAAATTATGATATCTTAACACTACATGTATAAGATGAAACAAAATCTTAAATTTATTTATTTGAATAAGTCCAAAAATGAACTTTTCGCTATTATAGTTTTCTATTTAGTTCAAAGCTATTAAATCAAAGTTATGTTTGCTGTTCAATTTAAGTTGGATTCGTGCTTATATCTTAAATTGTAAACTTTATGAGAAATTGAGGGAGCTTTAGGTGATCAGGTAAAACTTAAAAATAATCTTACACATTTTTTACACTTAATAACTGTTATTTACTCTAAGTTAATGTTAAGCAAAGTGTATGAGTATATAGTGTTTGTTGAGTCATCTTCATAATAATTCTGGGAAGGTTTAAAGCTAGTGCTTAATAAGAGATAAAGAAAATACGAGGTTTGGATCGCACTGACAAATAAGATGCCACAGAGAAATCTAATACAAGTCTTTTGAAAAAGTACTCAATTGTGAAATTATGGAGCGTCAGTATCTTACAATTTAAAGTGAAGCAAATGCTTATGAGTTAGTAAGCATAGGAAGCAGTACACAATGTTTGATAAGCTAGAGAATCACTCTATCAAATTATATTTTTCAAACTAATTTCTAAATGTTTTATTTATCTGGAGGGATTCCTACTTTCCACTCTGTGGCATATAAAAGGCGATAATGTGAATTTATAGTAATTTGAAAATTATACTAGTAACAATAAGAGTTCACCTAATTTAACTATTAGAAATGATTGACAAAAATCTCTCCTAGTCACCACAATTTTGTACCATATTGAATCTAGTTTTTCTACTAGTTTTTTAAAGTTCTTTTTCTTTTCTCGGAACAAAATTTTGGAACCTTTCTAGTTTTCAAAATATCACGATAATTTCTATTTTATAAACCCGTGACATTCACCGTCTACTGCATCACTAGATTCGAAAAACATTTTTCCAGTCCATGAGCAAAACGCACAAGTCACCAAGGCTAAGAGTTGCCTCAAATGATGATTTTTAGAACCATAAATACCTACTTCATAATCGAATTCTAGTGCATCAATTTCACACCATTAGTGAATACCACAAATATCAACCTTGATAAAATAATAACTAAGAATTTCCACGGATTACTGCCTGCTAAATAACAATGATTATTGATTGCTTCTTTCTTTCAAGTATGCTTTAAAATTCTTTGCTGAAGAGATTTTGTTGGAAGCTTATTTAATTCGTTTCCTATATTTCAACAAAACTGTTGGTTCAATGTAGGTATTGCTTTACTTAAAATTGGTAACAATTTTTTTCCAAAAATTTTATCATAAACAATTTTTGCTAAAAAATACTTTCAAAAGCACTTCACACTATGATGATAAGATTTTATTTTTTTTTATTAAAAGAACCAATACTACCACAAAAGTTTCAAATATCAAATTAAATGTTACAAATGATACAAGTAAATTTTTATTGATCATCTTAAAGCGCACGCAACCCTTAACATTTACAAGTTTCATCAACATATATAAATAAAACAAGGAATAATGTACAAAAGAATCTATTATTCCAACTATGTAAACTTTGGCATGAATACTTATATTCGCAGTAATTCTGAAACCACGCTCACTAAACATTCGACGTGACGCTTTAAAAGGCATTTAAGCTGAACATAATTTAACCTGTTTATACCACATTTGAAATAATAAACAACACATTTGTAGCAGCTTCGGTACAAAATGATTCTCAGTTATATAACACATGAACCTAAATGACATTATTTTAGATGTTTAATAAAATCATAACTGATTCGCAAAATCATTATTAATGTTTTAAAAAGTTTCATACACCCACATTTCGATACAAAATATGCAATGAACTAGACACTCGAGAGTTTATTTTGGACAATTTAACAACACACATAATTTCTTGTTACTAAAACCTATAGCCACTAAATCATTTATAGATTAAATTACCATTGTCGAGTTTAAACACACATCGTAGTAACACTTCAGACATCTTCTGACCACTACTTAACTTTAAACCTCCCTCTTTATAGTTTAGTTTGCGTATACTTACTCACTGATCCGCTTTCAAGTTACTTTGTTCCAATCACAATAATGAATACACTTTATTCTTTCTTCCTACAAGGGCTAATTATCTGCTGCTTCCATCCCTACTTTTCTTTCGGATTTCAGTCCAACACACTGAATAACACACCCAAACAGGGAATTAATCCAGCATTTGCTACATCAACCACACTCCCCAAAACGACCCCAAACATAATCAAGCCTGAAGTAGCAATTCCTAATACACAAGTCGTCTCTACGATATCACCACATTCACCTTCAATTCGCGATCGATTGGTAGGGGACAAAGAAGATGTTTCCCAAGAAGTTGCTCAGATGCTTTATGAAGATCTTCTTATAGGTAGATATGTAGAAGACATGTGTGCCCAGATGTACTACCGAAGTAAGGTTGCTGGTTTTGTACATCTTTATAGTGGACAAGAGGCCATAGCAACAGGTGTTATCAAAGCACTCAGAAAGGATGATTATGTTGTAAGCACCTATCGCGATCATGTACACGCAACAAGCAAGGGTGTACCCATCAAAGAAGTTTTAGCTGAATTATTTGGGAAAGAAGCGGGGTGCTCAAAGGGTAGAGGTGGATCAATGCATATGTTCAGTAAAGAATATAATTTTGTAGGAGGATTTGCCTACATTGGTGAACAAATACCGGTAGCTCTAGGTACCGCATTTGCTTCAACTTTCAAGAAAAGTACTCCAGCCATTAATGATAAGTCTTCTGATCAAGTTTCAGTATGCTTCCTTGGAGATGGTGCTGTTAACATCGGACAATTTTACGAATCACTAAACTTAGCGGCCCTTGCAAAACTCCCTGTGATTTTCGTAATAGAAAATAACAATTGGTACGACTCACATAATATTACTACAATATCTTAAGTACACCTGCTTTACAAATTTATTGTATTTTTATTTTAACATTCATTTTGTCTTTACTTCAAAATGCGATTTCTGTCAATAGGGCCATTGGTATGGCATCATACCGCTCAACTTCAGTACCGGAACTATACAAAAAGGCTGACGCTTTTGGTATTCCTAGCTTCGAAGTTGACGGTATGGATGTTTTATCAGTCAGATCAGTTGCACGAAAGGCCATTGATAGAGCCAGAAATGGCCTTGGACCCACTGTTATAGAAGCTTTGACTTATCGATTTAGGTGAGGTACATGTTTGACTTTCAATTTTGATATAGTTAAATATAAGTAGTGCTTAAACCTAAGCCTGTGTATTCTTTTACTAATTTTCAAAACTATTTCTCCCAATCTAGGGGTCACTCACTTGCAGACCCAGATGAATTAAGAGCCCCACTTGAACGTAAGACATGGCAGGAACGTGATCCTGTACTTAGTTTTGGAAATTATATGAAGTCAATGGGCTATGCAACTGATGGTTTGCTTAAACATACACAAACCAAGGCTAGTTTAGAATTCAATATTTTTTCATAAATCTAAATTCAATCCTCACTTTTTATCAGATTCGTGATATGGTTAAAAATGCTGCGACTTTTGCAGAAACTTGCCCTGATCCTCCGATTGAGGAACTGGGGGAATATATATTTAGCACTCATTATACTCCTAAGGAGGAAAATTTCTCAGATGAACAGCTTAATGCATATGCTCGTTCATTAGCCAATGAATTGGATGAACAGGTTTGTCTTTATGGAATCGTAACCATATTTCTAAAACTATTCAAGCACTATATTTCGATTATAAAATTTAACTTTATAATCTACGCAATCAGGCATTGAAGAAATCTGGGGAGCGAAATTTCCATAAACCGGTTGAGTTTCAAACCAATCCTTTGTTAGTGATCGATTAATTTACCCCCAGATAATCATCCTCACCTTTAACATAAATTTGTAGAGTTTAATTATTTCTGTATCTCGGTTTATTATTATGTCGATATATAAATCTTAATAAATCTTTGCCCATATTTGAGCTATTGTTATTTCTATGAAAGGGCGCTTTTCACATCATCATAATCGATCTATATTGTTGAAATTAATGTCTACTAGCAACATGAAAATTCAAATATTTTTGGTGAAGTAAATTTTTTTTTAGTTTTCTCAAAAAATTCATCAGAATACATTTCAAAATTCATTATAATAATTGAGATAACTCCACGTAAATATTTGGAACAAATTTAATCTAAATAAAAACAATTTATTTGAAACGAAAAATGAAATTAAAAGATAGTGTAATTATGCGATTTTGAGCTTATTTTTTCAAAGCCTGCTCTAAAGTTCCCATTTTGATAGCTTTCATGAATTCAGTCATTTGGGATTGCTGAAAAGAAGTTTAAATCAAGTATATAATATGCATATTCATAAGCATTGTTGTGGAAAGCTTTAGTACGGCAGACTATATATGCTTTGAAGCTATGTGCAATGTGAACTATTAAATTATTTTACCGTATAGAGTTAGCTACTAAAAAAGGTGACTTACATCTTGCTCAGCTTGTGCCATGTCCTGCATGATAGACTGGGCTGATGAGGCTTCTTGTTTAGCAGATTTTGTTGGGCTCGCAGCTAAACTATTTGATTCGATTAGTGTTTGGAGCTGATCTGTTTTGAAAAGTTCAGTGAAGAATTCTTTCTTTTGTTGGAATTCTTCGGCAAAGTCTGGGTTCATAGTGAAATAAAGCTGTTCATAAAAAGTATTCTCTTTTTCTAGCATATCTTCCATATTGTTAATTGTATTGAAAACAGCTTCGGGGTCAGTCATCATTTGAGCATTTTGGAATTTTGATTTCATTTCTTCAACGTAGTGTTCAAAAACAGGGTAAAATGCCTCCTCTTTAGACATTCTGCGTAAGAATGCATCAGCAAAAATTTCATCACTTGTGTTAAACCTGTGAAAATTAAACATTTAGGAATAATGTATTGGAATTTCCCCACTTTGTTGGAGCTTTGTAGAGTGTGATGTGTGGTTTAATTTGTAAGATAAAACATTTTATAAATCTATGTCACGCATCTGAAATTGGCTCTTGTATATTGATCTATTCATATAAATGTAAACGCGTTTATTAAATCATGATAGGGTGCTCATATTCGAAAAGTTTAGAGATTTTTTACTAATTGTTACCATTCTGCGGGTCTCTTGGATACAATATCAACAAAAATGTCAAATATGGTTGCGTATGCTGGCGTAAATTTTTTTCCAGTAAGTGCCATGTGGTCCTAAAATTAAATTTAAGCGTATATGGGTCGGATTTTAATTAGATTATGCATTCTTACAAATAGTGAATTCATTGCTTTTTTGGGGGAAGGGGGTTCATGTGAGTGATGGCTTGGTAAATAATACAGGGCATTTACATCTTCACCAAGTGAATATACGTTGCCTTTCCCACCATCGGTGTTTATAGCGCTTTTGTAACCAGTTTGAGTTTGGAAAGGTATGAAAGGGTGGGTGAGGAAAAGGAAATTGCCCATCATTCGACCAACCATCATTTCATAAGCTCGGGCTTCAGAGTTAATAAGTTTAGTGTGGAACTCTTCGCCGTCATGCGCATAGTCAGAAGGTTGAAGGTCAAGTCCACGTTCCTTTTCAAGATTATCCAACTGCATCTTAGCCCTTCTCCTGTGTACCTATATATATATATATTTGTTGTTAATTGTACTGAGGATAAATAAATTTTATAAATCAAGGGAGCCATACCACAGAGATGAATTGATATCGATATTTTTCAATATCTGTCAACCATTGCCAGGGTGGTAGTTCTGGGAAGAATCTGTAATTACCACCAGTTAGTGTGAGGTAATAAGTCATGTGCTCCAAAAATGCTCGTCTGAATTGCATAAGGAGGTATAGATTGTAAATAAATGTTGCTAAAAGGGTAGTTAGAATGGTATTACCTGTGAAGGTCATAGTATTCCCATGAAGGTAAGTGCTCCATGTAGCAATAAAGAATTGATGTGTTGCTACGATCATTAAAGGTGCCAACTTTCGTATGCCAAGTTTTTTTTGAGCTCTGGTAAAATAAAAACCACGTTACAGAGTCACATTGCGTATAGAGTATAAGTTACCTCAATCTCGGCTGGTAATTCTGGGTCATTTGAGGTAGGGTTTGGATTATAAAAATGATGCTTCTCTATATAAGCTTGCCAATATAAATCCGATTCTACCCACTGAGTTACAGGAAAATAGATTTTAGAAAGTAGAAATTAAACAAAGCTACAAGGAAGTACCTCGTTCGTGTCAATTTTCCAAATTGGTGGATTGTTGTAAGATACCCATAAGGCTCTAGCTCCATTTGACACAAGGCCTTCAGAGTATTCTACAGATTTTTGGCAGCTAGATATGGCCTCTTCATACAAGTTCCATCCATTTGTTTGAGCCTTTACCATTCGATTGTGGTCCTCAGAAGCAAGGCTTTCGATTAATTTCATTTGGTTATCATAGAATCCTTTAAGGCTTGAGAAAAATATACCAGGCTTATTAAAATTAGTTTTAATTTAAAGGGAAAATTTCCTACCATTCAACAATATTTGTATGGTTAATGGAGCTCTGCCATTTAGGCCAGTCAATATCTTCGGGTGCCTTACTCTTTGTAACCTTATCAATAACATTCTGTACATAGCTGTCTCTAGTCCTCAACTCTTTCCATGCATTCATGTCGATATTTGTTTGTGTGAAGGCAGATAGATTGTGCCATGTTTGCCTCTTGGGGAGCCCTTTCAGGCTGAGGGATAATCTGATAGACAGCAAATAAAAACAGGGAATTTTATAATATTTTAAGGATAGATCTTCCTTAACGCAATGTATATAGCACAATGTGGTGAAATATGTCAGATATCCAATCATGATATCAGATGTGCTGTTTCGTAATAAAAGAAGAATCTATCTTTCCATTTTCGAAAAGCATAATATAAGAAAATTTCCATGTAAGCTCAAATAAAGGGGGGAAGATAGTCTATATATATTGGAAGTATGATCATCTTGTCAATATTACCTTCTTAAGCGTTGCATAGGTTTGAAATAAACGTAGGAGCAGCTAAAATTATGAAAGTGTTGGTTCGAGAGTTGTAATTTAAACATTAAGCTTTTTCTAAACTTTGACGTTTTTAAAACAAATCTACAATGTGCTAGTAATCTACTACGAAATGCTTAGTAATGTTATGTATACTTCATTTGAGCACTTATTCTACACTAGCCTCAAGAAATGGTATGCTTACTTGACTGGTTCTATAGCACATTGAGATATATGCTACCACTTAAGTTGCTTTCAACTTTACCTACTTTGCCACGCCAGCTGAGGAGTTTGTGTGTTATTTCACCATGGATTTGTTTTAGATTAAGGATTAAATAAAGTGAAACAAGTACTCTTATTCCACTGTTCTGAAAAACATGGATTTTAGAAAGCGTAAGCCTAATTTTGAAATTGAGACCTAACAAACAATTCAACCTAGAACTCATCATCTTAAAACTAAACTATCATAGCACCCCAAGGAAAGCTAAAAATAAAGCCGAAGCAACGCAGTTTATCACTCAAACCGAATTAGAGTTGCAAATATAAATAGACTTTAAAGTAATTCTTAAGTAAATACTCAAATCCTGAGATAAGCAGATGAGGAAACCAATCAAAATATATCTTAAGAGAATGCATAGCGCCCTTGTTTTGACAGAATCTAATTATGGCGCAAAGCGATCTAACCTATATTGAAGCATAACATTACGCAGTTTAAATAAAAAAAGAAAATCAACAGCAAAAACTTTTAGTATGATCCACATAAAAGACATCCAATACACTAGCTCTGAAATGATTGTTCATAAAATCTGAGAAAGATCATCTTCGCCATCATATCACCTTATAATGCCTTGATAAATCAATTCATTCTGGAAAAGTCAATCAAATACTGTATTGATGCAATCTTTCGGTGCGTCAGTACGGGAAAAAATATTTATTACAACTTTAAAAGAGCTCACGAGAGTCTGTTTTATGTGTGATAGATTATCTGTTATAATTGCTAAATACCTAAGTTTTCCACTATTGCAACCCTTAAGATGTTTAATAAGCTGGTTTAGGCAACTAGATCATAATCGAAGAATGAGCGTTAGAATTGGCAAGCTGTGAAACTTCAAGAAAAAAAAACAATTGAGCTACTTGGATGCAATACATGGATAAGTATATAGTAAAGCCTTTCCTTTGCTCTTTAAGACTTTTAATACAACTCGATTGTATCTTTTTGTTCAGTTTCAAACTTACCCAAGTCTTATTAGCTTCAAAAGACAATGAAAAACAATCGAAAAGTTAATCGGGTTATGAATATAAATGAAATCACTCCCTTTGAATAACTTCACTGAAAAATGACACGTTATACTATCATTATCCAGTAGTTGGAAGCATAAAAATAGCAAAGGGAATATTAATTGAATGTTTCAAAATTTTGAATGAAAATTGTTTTTCAGATCAATCTAATTTCAGCTGGATTAAACAAGATACAATAGGGATTTGTACTCAAACCTGGAAGATTGCACATTAAAGCTTTACTGCTTATCCCGTTTGAAACAAGTCGGAATGTATTTATACGATAGAGCAAAAGAAAAGTCAAATTTTGAACAAGTGTGGTAATATCAATGCTCCCAATAGTGCCAAGAGTGCCAAGGATCTTACTTGAATCCAAGCCAAAGTTGTTTTTAAAATAATTTTTAAATACAGCGTAAGGCAAGCTTAATATTTTGGCAAAATTTGCTAAAGATAAGCCAACAATCCTAGCATTAGCAATCAGACAACTGAATCTGAGACGTAAAACTCAAATTTAAAAATTAGTAGAAAGGTTAAGCTCTATATATGGTCTTAAAACCTGTTTATATTGAGTTTTAAAGTGGAACTTACAGCAACAAGTACAAATCCATCAAAACCCGCACCGAAAGGATTTCCAAATTTTAGGCCTTACCTCTCAAAATATATTAAGTAATTCCTAAATTTTACTCGTAGCTCTATTTATTACCCGATTATAAAAGCCTTGGCTTGCATTTTTAGCTTTTAAACCCTTTTTGAATTATTTGAACACTTTTTCTTTTTTAGTTTCATCTACCTATTATATATATTTTCTTAATTAGAGTTCAAGTTTCAAAGTAGTTTTGATTTTGTAATCGAGCTTCAATTTGGTATAAATACTTTTATTCTGATTAGGATCTATGTAAATAAGGTGCTTTTTTGGAAGTTAAATCTAGTGTAATTATCTAGTATCAATCCTTATGTAGACTTTCCACTGCTGACTCATCATCTATAATCCTATTGTTTAGCCCATAGTCCTATGAAAATGCAATGATTATGTAGAGTGTGTTTTTAATTTAATATAAGAAGCTACTAGCACTTTATGTATTGTAATGAAATAGAGATGAGTTAGCCAGGTTTATCTATTTAATTTTCTTATTTATAGTCATTTTCAGTACAAGAGGTTTTCTCAATAAATTGACTTTTTGCTTTTTTTAAATTTTGGCTAAATTAATCCACTAAAATCTTTGATTCTTCGGTACTTTGCTAGAATCTCTCTCGGATTTCATGTTTAACTCTAAGTTTCTCTTTATTTTAAAAGTTAGTTAGATTTAGCCAGCTATTCTAAATAGTAAAACTAAATGACCTCATTAGTAATAAGATATTTATTTTAGACATTGTTAAATACAATAAGCAATCTATGCATAAAGCTCTATCTCGAAGCTATAATATAGCACATCTGCCTTGGTTTATATAATTATAGCACTCTCCAAATAACTATTTTAACAAGGTACCGAAAGTTATTATATTTTGTTTTACTTTCTTTCAATTGAAAGTTGTAGCTTAGACATAGAATAAAGAGCAAACTGTTACACATTAGAGCAATTTTGTAACAAAGACATTGTACTTGCAAGCACATTTTTATGGAGTCTGCTTTTGTTGGTATCCTAATTTGTCAAGAGAACTGCACATACTCGGAAAGTCATATGCTTTTTAATTAATTAGATACAGTTTATGGAGCTTTAGCACCAACAAATCGTGTGTTAACCATCGCTAATAAAAAGGAAAAGAAAGTTTCAGATGGAATGTATTGTAAAAGACTAAAATCTCATTCTTTGATTTTAAGCAGCAGCTTAAGATAGAAAATCCTGGTAATTATCCTAATTTGCTACTAAGCACCACTATCACAATCACCTTATATTGTCTTGGGTCGAAATCAATAGCACTTCTCAGCAAATCATTCTCTCCCTTTTGTTTGCTGTAGACAAATTATTCCTAGCTTAGGTCCTTTAACAGCTCCAACACCTTTAATCAGCTCTCTAGGCAGCTCAAATCTTCATTTACCAATAAGTCCTGAGCATGTAATTTTATTAATCCGCTATCTTTTGGTATTGAATTAACTAGCATTCTAATTTACTCGATTGAAACTCAAGATGAAATCTAGATTTGAGATAATTCAAAATAAGCCTTACTTGCTATTGCCGTACCTGGAGATCAAATAAAGTTAGCAACTTAAGTCGTCAACCGAAAAATGAATAGGTGATGCAAGTTTTAAACAAAGGATGTAAAATTAAATTGTTATGTTATCAGCTTAAGAATGTCTCTCTTAATGAAATAGTATTTAAAACTGATGATAACGCATAATCATTTGGGATGTGTCAATTCTGATTGCTTGAACTTTCAGTATTTTAATCTGAATTTATAATGTTGACAATATTTCACTAGTTAAAAGAATTCTGTTCATTGTATAAATAATTTTTGACTAGTTTTTTAAATAGGAAATTCATGCCTTCCCTTATGACAATTGTTTTGTTATGTTCAATTTCAGTTAACACGCATTTGCTTTTTGCTATAAAATTGCCAAATGCACGGGTGTTACAGGATATAAACAATGGTCTAGCATTTCATCACTGACGACATCTAGTGAATAATTTCCTGGTATATGCCAGTGAGTTACTTTTTCATCCCTCATATTAGATTTTTTGCTATCAAAATTATCAGCAAGCTCCAACCACACTTATAATTTATTGAGTAATTAAATCATGTGCTAGGTGCTTGGAAGGTGCGCTTTGTGAGTCTCAATCAGTGGAGATGCGTGCCCTTAGACCAGCTAAGGCATGTTTGCTTTCAAATTGTAAAGCAGCTACAAGACATTTTGAGTATAGCAATTGTCACCGAGTTGGGAGAATTTGACTTTGGTAAAATCATTCTTAATAAATTTACTAGGTATCCCCGTAAATTAGAGTTGAAAAACGTATTCACAGAGTGTTTTTTAATTTGTTTTCTAGAATCTATACATCTGCTTGAGGCTTTTCGTTTCTTTATTTAAGTATAAGGGCGTGTGTGAGCATATAATAGCTTTATAAATTTATAATTGTCTCGTTAAGTAGCTGAAAATACCTAATTTCATCTTCCCTGACTCAAATTAAACCCATCTCAATCATCACGATATATCAGATACTTTTATTTATAAAGTCTTGATTCCAATCTTTGAGAAAAAACTAATAATCGCAAAAATAATTTCACTTGCTTCAACATTTTTACTTGCTCCAAGGCAATCATTTTAATTCATGCATTATGGAAGTTGATAATCCATCTTCAAATCAATTGAATTAACATTCTCTTAGTTTCAAATTCTCAAGAAAAAACTAATAATTGTAAATGCAATTCCGCTTGCTTCAGTTATTTGTACTGCTTCAAGAAAATCATTTTGGTTCGTGCTTTATGGGGTTAGATAATTCTCTTTTAAACTAATCGAATTAACATGATTTTAGTGTGTTAAATCAAACAAAACATTGTAAAAGTGTTGGCATGTAAGGCTTATTGTGCCCTTCACAGGTTTGGAAACCTTTTAGGTCAACCCATGGCTCATATAAATGTGATGAATATGTTCTCGTTTTATAACAAGGAAGAAAAAGGTGACGATCTTGCAACACTAATCGGAATTATAAATGGAGTAAAGAATTAATACGTCATTCCACCTTTTAATCGCAGTATCAGCTGCACGAGGGTGTTCATATGCCTATCCCTGAACCTTTTTTTAACAAGCAAGGGTGTATTTCAGTAAATTTGCTTGTATCATGCTAGTGCTTAATTTTCTTTGGAATTATATGGTTTAAACTTTCAATATAGCTTAAATTAAAATCTGACATTACAAGTCGCTAGCTTAGATTTTACTAACCTTAAAATCCAAGCCTGTATGTTCCAAATATTTCAAAAATCAAAGGCTCCACCTCCGAATCATATTAGTTTTCTGAGTCCTTTAATTATGCTATTTCTTTGTTTTCATATATACAAAAGGCCTAAAAGCTTGCATACTACTTCCTTACTTAAGAAATTTTCTGCTATTTAGTAATTTGTCTTACCTAGTATATGTTTATATCTCCTTATGAAATTTTATTAGAGCCTGCTTGGTATTGGTAAATAATCAATCTTTGAAAGCTCAACACGACTTTTTGATGCTTAAGTGAGTAGCACAGTATATAAATTCTAATTAACTCAGCTTGAATAAAGTTAAAGTATCAATAAATCTATTGAATTAATCTGTTATATTTCACATCTTATACAGCCAAAAAGAGTTTCTGGTGAATGTAAATTAGTAATTTTGGAAGCATACAAACCAAAATTGGTGCATCTCTAGTAAATCCGTACTAGGCTTTTTCAAGGCAGAATAGCCAGTGCTTAATTTATTTAATACAGGTAAAGCAAACAAATGTTTCCCTACTTGAGGTTTCAGAGTATTTCCATATATGCTGAACTGATTCAGCCATGCAGCATTTTCGCAACCACATTATCAAGCTTAAAACCATCAGAAAACACTCATTACAGCTGTTCATTTAATATAAAATGTAGCTAATGCATTTAACTGATTTCAAAAGCTTTTACACAAGCAAATTGTCACCTATGCCTTAATCATTAAAAGGTAGCAGCTGTGGGAAAATTGCGTTAGTAGAATATTGGATTAGTGCCCTTTCAATTAAGAATTCAATTGGTTAGGAGCATGGCAAATTCCAAATTCACATGTGCTTGAGTCTCTTTTAAAGCAATAGTAACCTATATGTTAACATACAGGCTTTAGTCCAGCAGTTCCAACTAGTATTCAAACAAAATTGAATTTAGCTAGATATGACCCAATAGTTAATGAAAATGTTATAACTTAGAGTGTTGCCAAACTAGCCTCCACACAAAATAGTCTAATTGATAAATCCATCATCTACGGATGGATCTTTTTTAAGGAGGATATTTCTCTGATTGATGCAAGTTTTGAAGCGCGTGTTTCTGATATATAAATATTTAACCCTGTCTTTAGAATGTTGAAGAAATTTTCTTGGCATATGTTGTATAGCAAGGCAATATTTGACATTAAACCCAGCTCATTACACTCTTAAACGTGCTTTATAGCGCGTATAAGACCGACTGTGATGCCAAAATTATAAAATTAACTGAATACTTTCATTTCATGAGAAATTATTTTAGATTGTTCAATTTAAAGGCTTCGATCTTGGTATTCACTTTACAATTGCACTAATTTAGATGAATCTTAGTAAATCGAAGAAGATTACAATCTTAGTTAGCGAACATTCATCAATGCATCGATTCTTCAGCTTATTCCTATTTGAAAAATGTTAACTTTATTAAGTGCCCCGCTGTAGAAATATAACTAAGGATTTTTTTGAATCCTTGTATAGTGGATACTTGGTATATGAACATGTTTTAGTAAATCAAATGAAAGCTCAACCTTAGCCCATAATAACAAATATCAACTTCAAACTTAGAGTCAGCGAGGTTCCTTAAATTTTCTTTTTACATCAAAAATCGTTGAGATGGCTGGCTAATTTGGCAATTTTGAATAATTGTTTATGGTAGTTGCAATTATCACATATTGTGTTTGCAATATTAAGTGTTTGAGTTTGCAAAGCACAATTGACAATTCCATAACTCAATTTACGACCGTAAATGACTTCTTGAATCAAAGTTGATTCCGGATTTTTTCAATAATTATAAGTTAGAAGTTATTCGATCTTTAGCCTAAATCAAGTATACTGTTTTTATAATGGGTTTTGGTCATTTTAGCTGTCCTTTAACAATTTTCCATTGCTATTCTAGTAATAATTATCCGATTATAAAGCCATATTGGGTTTTTCAATTTAATGTGGAAATGAATTATGGTCTACTAAAGTTGTCTTCCTTTTAATTTAAATAGTTTTTAAAGTGTCTTCTTTTTATTATCCCGATTTTCATTTAACTTTCCATTTGTATGTTAGCACTTTCAATAAGTGGTGCCGTAAATTCATCGAGATCATTGGTATTTTTTTAGATAACTTGGCTTATAGATTACCTATTGGCCATACGTTTTAAGTATGCCACCTACTTATCGAAAATCAACTTTCCTAATTTTCGTTTAACTTGAGCAAGAACAATTTAATACGCCCCGTATGCGTTTTAAAAACGATGATTACTTCTTATAGTCGTTTTAATGCCATGAAGTCTTTATTTCATGCATTTTATTTTTTTGCTATTATTTTTTGCGTAATTGCTACCCTTGCAATATACTTGACTCATTTCACAAATTTCTAGCACCCCAGATGCTAATTTTGACACTATTAAAATTTGAGATTCTGTATTTGCTCAATACAGCTCTATAATCTTTATTCAAGCTAACACTATTATTACTTTAAGTTATAAAATGAACTTATATTAATTCGTTTGTTCGCATTCTACTTTGCTTTCGTCATTAGCGACTTTCCATTTCGATTTCGCTTATCGAAATCAAACAATTTTGCATTTCATTGTACGAAATTTTAATAAATTCAAATGATCAAATTGAGCAATTTTGGCTGCTTTTATAATCGCTTTGAAAAGTTTAAAGAGTGTTGTTTACATATATACACTTATTTGTGATTTCATTGACTTAATAAAAATTCGTTTTCATGTTCCAGCACCTCGATAGCTAGTAATTGGCTTGATGTATTTCAATAGTGCTAAATCTAAATATCCCAATTATTTACAAATTTATCAAATTGAATTTGGCCAATTTGTTATCTTTGAACAACTATTTTAAAAGAATTGCTAATAACGTATATTATACTTTTGATATTAAGCGGATGGGATCCTAAAATACGTTTTTATTCATAACTTGAATTAAAAACGTATATGACTTTTCGAATCGAAATTTATTCCAAATTATCTTGATAGCCTCCATTTGTGCTTCATATAACTATTATTGCTACTATTTCAATAACTATTTCCTCGTAATTGATTTTATTCATTCCAATTATCTTTCAGTGAGTTCTTACGACCATTTCCATATTAATTATGTAATTGTGAAATTAATTCGCCTTTCTCAATCCGGTACAGAAATGAGTTCTGCACTATAAAAGTTGTTTCCTTTTAAATAAATCGATTCCGTGAGTGTTTTC
Organism: Nephromyces sp. MM_2019; assembly: GCA_015657535.1. Taxonomy (NCBI): domain Eukaryota; phylum Apicomplexa; class Aconoidasida; order Nephromycida; genus Nephromyces; species Nephromyces sp. MM_2019. Next base: position 65,711 of record JADHZB010000743.1, read on the forward strand.
TTTCACGTTTTTCGACTTCCATTCAATTTCCAGGTTCCTTTTATGCTTTTTTGATAAGTAATGTGTCAATTCATCACGATTATTAGTCAACATATGACTACTCTAGGTCCTTATATGGACACTAGCATCCCTTTTATTTGACATTACTAGTTTCTTATTTTGATATCGTTTCATTGAATTAGCACCCTTTGCGAACCATTAATAATAAAACAGTCGTTTCTAAGATGTACTTAACAATATTTATATACTTCCAAACATATAATAATTATTTTCGAGTGCATTGACAATGCATCTTGTATTAGTAGATGATGATAATAGATTTTAGCAAGTCCAGGACATATCAATTTTATCTATACCTAAATTTCTGCTATGGACGCAGTCGTGGCATGACTGGATGAGTAATTTGGTTGTTGGTGAGGGACCTGAGGCAAGGATTCCTGGGCCGTCTTTGGTGCTACTATTACTAATCTGTTTTCTCTCACTGTATGTTTGAGCTTACTCTGGACCGTAGTGATCTTTTGTAGCTCCACTACAATTTGTTTTTCTAAGTCGTAGAAATTTTTATGTGTATTAATTAAGTTTACTACAATTTCCTTTCTATGTACTGTGTCTGCCACCCTATTATCTTTTCCAGGGCGGTATTCTATAATGAATTCATAGTCTGCTAATATTCTAGCCATCTCATTACCTTAATGTTGTTTCCTGGCTTGGTGTTTGTTCTCAAGACAATTTTGAGAGGTTTATGGAAGGTAGTTACTATAATGCTTCCATTATGTAAATAATGTTTCCATGGTTGGATTGCATGGACTAATGCTTTCATTTCGCCATCTCACTGGTATATCCAGTCTCAGTATCGCGTAACTTACAGTACACGTAAACCAAGGGCTTATAATTTTCATCAGATTGTAGTTGTGTCCTAATACAGCTCCAATGGTACTTTCTGAGGCTTTTTAGCACACTTACTGATATGCCCTGGACTTATAAAAATAAATAGTTATCATCTACCAATCCGAGATGCACTGCCGGTACATTCGAGAAATAATTTATAAACATTCGAAAATGTATAATTGAGCGCAAAATATGTTTAAAATAATTGTTTTATGACTATCGAAACAATAAGCGTGCTAAATCAATGCACTGATATCGAAATGGGGAACTAGCAGTGCTAAATACATCTTGAAGATGATGCTAGTCACAATATATGGGTCTAGAATGGTTCTATATTAATTAATAATGGTGATAGATTAATATATTACTCATTGCAAATACATTAAATGGAACGGGAAAGTTGAATGGAAATCGGAAAGGAACAAAAAGACACTTTCCGAGCCGATTAAATTAAAAGGAAGACAATTTTTGTATTGTACTACTTATTCCTACAAGAAATAAAGATGCGCGAATTAATTTTACGAATTTATAATTAATTTAGAAATTATCTCATACGATTGAGTAAAGATATTTGGAGTGACAAAAATCAACTATAGCGAAAGTATAATTGATTTGAAATCATTAGGGGTCAATTGAAGTGCAACCAATGAATATAAGGATAATTTGTAATCAATTCCGAGCTGAGGACTCATATTTGGTTCTAAAATAAATTATGGGAGAAACCAAAAGTGTTTTAATATCATAAACATTCGTTATATACAATTATTGAATTGGCCAAATTCGCTTTAATAAACTTATACTTAATTTGGATTTTACAATTTGGTATAAGCAAAACACATTGTGACAATTTTGAATTATTGAAACGGGAAATCATGAAAAGGAACTTGTGAGGATTCCTTGAAGTCATGAATGAATGCAAGTATGCATTCAACGCCATTTAAACTTATTAAATCGAAATTGCTTAATTTAATCACTTGAAATGACTAAAGTTGTGTCTGACGAAACAAAAATATATTTAATTTCGATAAGCGAAATCGAAATAGAGCATCATTATTGATGAAAATGAAGCGGAATATCAATTCATTTTTGTAACCTAAAGCGACAGCATTGGCATGTGTGAAGAGCATATAGTTTAAACGAGCAAAGATAGAAACTCAAATTTCAAATAATGTCAAAATTTAACATCGGGTATAACCAGAGCCGACTCGCCTGGTTGCCACAATAACCACTTGTTATTGCACGGCTTAATTATATGTGATGCACACTGGTGCGATTGTAAACTTAGAATTTATTGATATGCCCTGGACTTGTAAAAATGAATAATTATCATCTACCAATCCGAGATGCGCTGCCAATGCGCTCGAGAAATCATTTATAAATCTGCGAAAATATGTAATAGAGCGCAAAATTTGTTTAAAATAACTATTTTATGATCATTGAAACAATAAGCGTGCTAAAACAATGCACTAATATCAAAATGGGGAACTAGCATTTCTAAATACATCTTGAAGATGATGCTAGCACAATATATGGGTCTAGAATGGTTCTATATTAATTAATAATGGTGATAGATTAATATATCATCCAATACAAATGTATTAAATGAAACGGGAAAGTTGAATGTAAATCGGGGAAAAGAAAAGAAGACATTTTCCGAACCAATTAAATTAAGAAGAAGACAATTTTCATATTGTATAACTTATCCCTACAAGAAATATAGGTGCGCGAATTAATTTTACGAATGTGTAAATAATTTAGAAATGGTCTCATAAGATTGAGTAAAGATATTTGGAGTTACTAAAATCAATAATAACGAATGTATATTTGATTTGAAATCAATAGGGGTCATTTGAATTAGAAACAATAATTATAAAAAGAATTTGGAATCAACTCTGTGCTGGGAACTCATATTTGGCTCTAAAATAAATTATGGGAGAAACTAAAAGTGCTCTAATATCAAACGCTTTTAACATTGAAAACATGTTCTTCAATATTAGCAATTCAAACAAAATCGTTGTGTACAGTTATTGAATTGGCCAAATTTACTTTAATACACTTATACTTAATTTTGGTTTTAAAATTCGGCATAATTAAGGCAAATTGCGAAAATATCGAATTATTGAAATGGCAAATCATGGAAAGAAATTCGTGCGGAGTCCATGAAGTCACGAATGAATGCAAATATGTATTTTAGGCCATTTAAACTTATCAAAGAGTTTATAAAATTAATCAGAATTGCCTAATTTAACCATTTGGAGTGCTTAAAATTTGGTCTGACAAATTGTAACCAGCAAGAAATTTTCACTACTTGAAAAACCTTCACGATAGTTTAAGTAGCATATTTAGATGTAAAATATAAAACTATATTTACTACTACAAATATTAGATTCATACGATATCTTTGTGACAAGTTACGCACATTTTTGTATCAGTGTTAATTTTACAAACTTTTACTTGACATTCATTACAACTCATACCTACCGAAGTTATAAGCACGCTATAGGCCTATTAATTTAGCCTTGATATCAAGCTAATAACACACTCAGACCCATAACTAGCTTGTGGCTGAAGTAGGTAGAGTTTTATTGCAATGGTCAAGGGGGAGATTCTGAACTAGACAGACTTGACAACCTTCATTACATGAAAAGCTCGATTAAACACTAAAATACTAAGCCCACTATATTGCACCAAGTTGAGATAAGTCGGTCAATAACGAGTGGTTATTGTGGCAACCAGATGAGTAGGCTTGGTTATAGTATGAGTCTAATATTTGGAGTAGTAAATTTAATTTTGAATTCTACATCTAAATATGCTACTTAAACTATCGTAAAGGTCTTTAAAGTAGTGAAAATCTCTTGCTGGTTATACTTATAATCAGTGCCTACTCGCATGGTTGCCACAATAACCACTCGTTATTGTCCGACTTATCTCAACTTGGTGCAATATAGTGGACTTAGTATTTTAGTGTTTAATTGAGCTTTTCATGTAATGAAGGTTGTCAAGTCTGTCTAGTTCAGAATCTCCCCCTTGACCATTGCAATAAAACTCTACCTGCTTCAGCCACAAGCTAGTTGTGGGTCTGAGTGTGTTATTAGCTTGATATCAAGGCTAATTTAATAGGCATATAGCGTGCTTATAACTTCGGTAGGTATGAGTTGTAATGAATGTCAAGTAAAAGTTTGTAAAATTAACACTGTTACAAAAATGTGCGTAACTTGTCACAAAGATATCGTATGAATCTAATATTTGTAGTAGTAAATATAGTTTTATATTTTACATCTAAATATATTACTTAAACTATCGTGAAGGTCTTTCAAGTAGTGAAAATTTCTTGCTGGTTACACTTTTAGTGCATTTATTTGAATTTAACTAAATTTTAGTGGATCGAATTCATCTTTTCTAGTGATCTAGAATGTGGAAACCACAAATTTCAACCTTTTAGATTTTGTATTTTTGGCTACTTGAAAATTTTGTAATCAGTGGTCTTTGATAAGTTTTGCTATATTAAATGACTTGTGGATACTTGTTAATATCCATAATCAGTCAAACATTGCAAAAACACTTAATTAGAATGAATATTACCTTTATAGCATTGCAATTGGCTATTTTCGAACTTTTCAAATTCAATCGAGCATTTGAGCTTCGAGTTAGAATATTCAATATATGAATTCTCAAATAATCCTATATTCGCTATTTATTGCATTTAGGATTAGCAAATTACATTTCATTAGCAAATTAAAGTCCCAGACGTTTAAGTATCCCAGATACTTGTCGAAAATTCACTTTCTTAATTTTAATTTCATTTTGGCAACAACAATTCAATATATCCCACATGTGTTTCAATCAATAATGTTTAACTCATTTAATCATTTTAACGCCATGTAAATTATTATTTCATGCATACAATTGCTTTGCTTTTATGCCTTTAATAAAGGCTATCCTTGTAAAACATTTATGATTCATTTTACAAATTTTCAACATCCCAGATGCTAAATTTTGACATTATTTAAAATTCGAGTTTCTATCTCAGCTCATTTAAACTCTGTGCTCTTCAAATATGGCAATGATATTACTTTAGGTTATAAAATGAATTTATATTAATTTAATCATATCCCACTATGCTTTCATCGATAGTGATGATCTAATTCGATTTCGTTTATCGAAATTAAATAATTTCGTATTTGTCAGACCAAATTTTAAGCATTCCAAATGATTAAATTAGGCAATTCTGATTACATTTATGAACTCTTTGTTAAGTTTAAATGGCCTAGAATACATATTTACATTTACTCATGACTTGATGGACTCCATACCAGCTCCTTTCCATGATTTGCCATTTCCATAATTCAACATTTTCGCAATGTGCCTTAATTATGCCAAGTTATAAAATCCAAATTAAGTATAAAAATGTTTTTAAGTAAATTTGGCCAATCCAAAGATTGCAACCAACGATTTTGTTTGAATTGCTAAAAATGAATAATACGTTTTTAAGATTAAAAGTGTTTGAAATTAGGGCACTTTTGGTTTTTCCCCTAATTTGTTTTAAAACCAAACATAAGTTCCCCCCTCAGAATTATTTCCAAATTCTCTTTATGATTATGGTTTGCAACTCAAATGGCCCCCTAATGATTTCAGACCAATTATACATTCGTTATAATTGATTTTGATAATTCCAAATACCTTTTCTCAAATTTATGAGACCGTTTATAAACTAATTAAATATTTATAACCAGTGCCTACTCGCCTGGTTACCACAATAGCCACTCGTTATTGTCCGGCTTATCTCAACTTGGTGCAATATAGTAGACTTAGTATTTTAGTGTTTAATCGAGTTTTTCAGGTAGTGAAGGTTGTCAAGTCTGTCTA
>JADHZB010000745.1:0-71546 GCA_015657535.1 Nephromyces sp. MM_2019
GAAACCGATCGAACTTGAAAAACCTTAAACGAACTTGAGATTGGCATTGGTTGGTAAACGGGGAGGTACATCGAATGCTTGCATCTGTGAATTTCTGCAGTGCGGAATAACAGACGAACCACAGCGCACCCCCGGCTAGCCCCCACATAGCTGTGAGCGGGATGCAGCTGCAGCAACAAGGTCTTTTCCCTCAACCAGCGATTCAGCGAGGAGGATGATGAGGGAGAAGAATCTAAGTTCTCTTATCGCTGAATCTGGTTTTGAGAGGTTTTTCCTTGTATTGAGGTTGAGCGATACTTGAAAGAAGAGGTATCCGCTCTGTGTGACTTCCTTTGACTGGAAGCCCCGACACACACACACACACCTCCACCCTCCTATCTAGAGGAGGGTGTAAAAAACCACAAGATTTCATGCGTGTTTGCCGGAAGGCTTAACTTGCCAAATAGAGGAAACCCTGGCAATTTTGCCACAGGTCCGCGCTAACACAGATATCTGAACCGTCACTGCCCTTGGGGCATGACACCCTCCTACTAAAAACTTTCCGACCTAATGCTATTATTTAACTTTAGGTAGCACAATAATAGTATATAAAACCTACTCCGCTATACAACGTCTATAATAATTCAAACATATGTACTATCAATAACGTTAAAACTACACAACATATTTCTCATAAAATAACATTAGGAAAATCACCACTTTTGAATGATCCCAAGAAGTTTCAAAATTATATTACCAAACTTGCGGGGGCTACATAACAGATGACGAACCAGTTCTCCTTTGTTTTATGTACCATGGGGATGTTTTCCTGCTGATAACCAAAATCAGCTTATTCCTTCGTTATGGTGTTTGTACTATTCAAGCTTTGCATAAAACGCTGAAGACAATTTTTAAGCGTGAAACTAGACTCCGTATAACCACCAGTGAACTTATGCATAGTACTTATTTCCTATGGCTCTCTAATCTTAAAACCTTCTGTAACCCGTTGTTTCTCTCGCTCCCTCGATACACCTAACCCAAACGCCAGTCGAGCTGGCTTGACACTTAGTATTGAATGTGATACGGTTAAGGAGTGTAGTGAGCAGAAGCTTATCATTCTTATTGCTCCAGTGATGAGGGATGATAAACTGCCCCTTAACTGCGTGGGATAAAACAGATGAAAAAGCAAGATTAGCTATGAGACTTGATCGGTAAAATATTGGCGTTTGAAGTGAGTGAGTGAGTGAGCAGCACGCAGACAAGCTCTGAAACTTTGGAGTAAAGTGGAGATTTTCAGCTATTTTTGAGTATCGTCAGTGTAAGAAAGCGAAGAGCTAAGATCATCAGCAGGCAATGCAATGCTTTCTCCTTCTTTCTGGGGAAGGAAATAGCAAAAAGCTTCTCCGCAGAGAAATATTCATGTGCAGCAGGAGAAACCGGCTGGCTTGCATGAAGCCTAAGCGCTACGCCCAGTCTGGCGCGAAGCCGAGCAAAGCGCTTAAATAGTTGCATCGTCGGTCAACCTTCGGGAGCTGCAATATCTACCATAGGATGGCGATGCAGCGCTAAAGACATATTCTCGTAATGCTACCTTTATAGGCCGCAGCATGTTTATATTTCCTTCCCTGGCTCTCGTCTTACGAAAAAAATGTTTCGCATTTAGTAGTTACCTACGACCATTATCTTTCTTTAGAATCACGTGTAATTCCCCAGTTGTGAGTTGGCGTCACTTGAATATGCTTTACTCATTCGTAAATTTTCCCACTAGTGGAGCTGCTCGTAGTCAGAAATGGGATTTGCTGGAAAAAGGTTAATTCTATTATATACATTGTGAGCTTTTTTTCCCCAAAAGTGTAAGGAGCCGTATGTTAGCCCATTGATTTCTATCGATGGCAGTCTAATTAGGATGAAGTCCCGCATATCAGTATCAAAAATTCTTAACAGATCGAATCTTCTGCTGGCAAGGTAAGTATACAGACAGCGCATTGAGAGAAGTACAACGATGGCTGCATCTTCACCAATTTTTGTAGCAGTGTAAGAATTGACGATAGGAGAGAATTCCTGTCCTCCGTGAGCACGATTCATTAGTGCCAATCATATACTTAGGTACGGTGTGCACAAAAGGCTTTTTCTAATACTTTCACTAATATTCGGAAATGTTCTCAGCACAGCTTATATGCAGGATTCCGAGTATTTAGGGTCGGAAGTTCTGTAACTGTTTCCCAAAAAAATAAGCGCAATAGTAACTATGAAAAGTCTAAACTACTAAATTTCAACGATTTTACGTATAACTTTACACAGAGTAATATGCTCTGCATATAATCATTATTGGAAGATATTATTAGGGAGCTGCAGTAGTAGCGGAAGAACTAGGTGCTGCAGTTGTCGTCGTGGTCTCAAATGGATTGGTAACATTTGCAGTGATTACCGCATTGGCATCCTGAAACAGAGACAAAATTACTTAGCAGTGGAAAGCCATTAAGCCGCGCATATTTCGAAAATCAAACCATTTGATTGTTGATCTTTGAAGACATAGTATGTATATTCCAAAACACGGTATTTGCTCTACGTAGAAGTCACCGTGAAACGATAAGATTACGAAAGAAAGCTGCCCATGATATATATTATTACTTACCAATTGAGGGTTAAATATTCCTGGTCTGGATAAGAAGTAATTATAAAATGCGGTAACCCCGCTATTCAGGTCTTTATATATATCCGATGGATTTAACCTTGGAACGATAGCATCAATCGCCCCCCGGTTGTAGGAAATGACAGTTTCGCCATTTGGTCCAACAGGAACAATAATGCTCTCTGGAGCTCCGTTTGCGAAATTGGGTAGCACCGTGGGGTCAAAGCTTTTTGTCGCGTAGAATAGAACTGTGGCAGCGCTGTATGCACAGAAGGCAACATTAAAAGAGCAAGTTTGCACCGCTTGCGGCGAAACCGAGTACATATAATCAACCAGTATAATATTTTGAAACAATGGCGAGGTGACTCAAGACGCCACTGAGATATTTTCTAAAGTATCACGGCATTGCACTCAGGAAATTAGTGATACACCACATTGAAAGAGGGAATTCAGGACGCAGAATCAGCACGTAGTTTCAATTTTAAGGATATCTACGTAGCGAAGGAGTCAGGTTATATAAAAAAGGCAGTTAAAAGGATGTTGGGTCATAGTAGATAGACATACAGCTTACCCTTGCTGTGGATTTGCAGGGATTATGTATGCTTTATTTAGACTTATCAATCCTTGGTCATTGGTGTCACGCCCTACCACTCGAGACTGCAAGACAGAAAAAATACTAGGGCGTGGCGAAGGTTATGAAGGCGGGCCTATTGCTGCACAGCATACACTAAGAAGAAAAAAGCTATCAAAATTAATTCAGAGGTAGGACGCCGGAAGAAGTTGTAGACGAGTGTTACTGTGGCGGGTTTCTTATCAGTTGAGACTACAAAGTGCTAATTTATGCATTTATTTTCAAAAAATTGGATTTCTTACGTAGTCAATGAACTGGTTAATGGGCCATTTAGAAATACTGAAAGGAATAAAGTTCTGCAATCCGAATGGGCTCTCATTGCCTTCAATGGGGCACAACTTCCTAAAATCGGTTGTGAAATCCATGACAATACCTTGGGTACTGCCAAGAGGGTACTCACCCTCAGCCAAATTATCTTTCCAAGGAAAGTCATCGACGTACCAAACGGCAGTGCCCACATCAACTCCCCCAATAGATAACCATCCTATGTTTTGCGTGGTTTGATTGCATTGGGTTTGAACAACATAATCTCCTTGGTAGCTGAGATTTGCAACTGGGCTCCAAAATACTGAATCAATTCGCACGGGATAGACACATGTATAAGCTTTAGGAATACGTAAATTTGAGGAGGCAATGTAATGATGCGTTGAGTTTTGGAGTTCAGCGAGTAAAAGCAGCTAGTCCACCCTGCTCTGAATTCGAACAATTTCAGCTAATAAAGCCGGTACTAATCTCAATAGGATTAATATTTCAGTTTTATACATTCCTGGCTCACAATATGCAAGAAGCATTTCCGAAAAAAAATTCTTGTGCAGAAGAGTAACATGCCTGTGCATTATTTGCTGAGTTTTACTATTAAAGGTTTCAATTAGGGTGTGCAGCTCAGGCTGGCTAGCGAAAGAAAGTGCACTGTTCACACCGAGCAGTGGGTAAAGCTAGGCTCATTCTTTGGCAACGAAGCGAATTTTTACTTTCTCTTATCCTCTACGTGCCAAATTTCAAAATTTCAAGTATGTGCCTGGAATTTTTGATTGTTTGAAGCACGAAGTAAATCCAAGGCTACGCGACACTCAAATTTTATTCTCTTTGTAACAGTATCTTATTTGCAAAACAAAGCTGTTTTTGTTTTTAATTTATCATATTAAATAAGCGTTGTGCTACCATGTTACTTCAAGGCAGCATTTTCAATATACATCATCCACCGACGGCTAGTTGCTGCTACCTGTATTCAAAACTGCTATAAGGGTTCCATAGTTGAAGCCAAGTGGAATTTCTGCTGGCGGTGGTGCTACTCCAGCGCTGAAGATGCACTCAAGGTCGTTAAAATTAGCGAACAAGTCACTGACGCTGTTAATTTCGTAAGCAGTCCCTGCGGTGCATGATCCTTGTACGGGCAAAGGCAGTGGTGAACCCTCTGGGGTAAACCCTTCTGCAACCCTCAAAGGACCTGTTAAGAAATATTGGCTACCTACAAACAAACTTTGAAGGACCAGCAGAACTGCGACTAATCCTGGTAAAAGCGAACACCTTAGCATTTTGCTATAGCTCTCCATTGCTCTGAAAGGGTGGTATATTTTGGCAGACTTTCAGATAGTGTCTGACAGAGATACCATTATGAATACGGTTTCACTATGTACTTCAAGATGAAAAAGTTAGCCCCATTATAAGATATCGATGCTTGATTTAGTTACTTGAAAGTGTGTGATTAACTTAAGGCACAGCACCGTGCAGTTTGAACAGGGTCTTCGAATAGTTGTGCGTGAGTTTGTTGGTACTCAGGTTTTTTTTAAGTTGAGTTGCCGATTGAGTAACTCACAAGAATTACAGGTTAAAAAGCATTAGCACAATACTAATCCACATATATAAATATCTTAGGAGTAACGACTTGTTTGGGGGTAATAGGGCTACCCATGACAAGCTAACACAAAAATGAAGTAGTAAATTTCGCTGACAAGAAAAAAATTTTGTCAAGGAGAAAAGGAGGCTACTTAAGGATGTGGTTTTTTTTAAATATCTATATGAGTAAGACTAGTTGGCCAAATTTTAAGCAATTAGACAGCTATGGCTTATTTAAGGATGCCTCTAGCAGGGGTAGAAATTTTTCGGTTAGTATGTCTCCACGGGGCTGTGTTGTACCACGAGAACTACAAAGGCAGTGCTTCATCGGGCTATTTAGCTTGTAAATATTTTAGGGATAAGCTCTAGTCAAACTAAACCGTAAGCGTAAGACTTTCCTTGATTGAGACTACAAATTTTTAACCCACTAAAAAATTTACTGTACCATGGTCATAAAAACTTTTAGTGTTTTAAGAAAGATATCATGTCTTCCGATCAGTAGACTCAGGTTTTAGCCGTATCTACATTTACAATCCTTATATTTACACGTTGAGGTACCTGTTGTAGCTAATAACAAAAATATTCAACAGCAAGTGAAAAGCCTGTTTCTGGAAGATATAAACAACGGGCAGTTCTTGAATCCCGTGTCTGCAAATTTTTACAAGTTTGTAGTTGCAAAAAAAACAGCTGCAGTAATAAATTACCTTGAGTATACAATTGATTCTTGGAAAAGGCTAACACCCGGTCACTTATAATTTTTTACGAGGGGAAATCTGGAAATGAATAATTTATAATAAAAAAGATTTGATAGCACAACACTAATCGTTTTCAGCTAGGGCCTGTATAGGTGTGCTAAAATCGAGTGAGCGAAAATTTCTAAGACAAGTAATTTAACTGCAACACCTGGAACCACCATTGGCAGCCGGTGTACGACTAGTAGGGCATGCTACAGCTACGGTCGTGAGTGTACGTAGGTCTACGGGTGGACTTTAAGTAGCATTGAAACGAAACCCCATGAGGAGAGGTAACATTTTAAGGGCTACACGGAATGGACTCCTAAATGCGGTACCGAGAGACTCAGGATATTTTTGCTATTCTAAAGTGAAAATAGCTCGAGATCTCACTACCTTCTTTATATGCAGACGACCGCTTCGGCTAAGCACATCACCTTAACGTAGAAATCCAAACTTTCAACTATTGTTGTATGCATTGTATTCATGAGGCAAAAAATATCAAAAAAGAGACATGAATGGCTGCAAAGTGCAAGTGGAATAAGGGGTGTCAACGGCATAGCACTCTCACAACACCATTCAGCTCCGGTACAACTAGCAGACCAATCATATGACTTAAAATATTCACATAGGTTAAAAGCGTAAAGGTTTTGCTTATCGGATTAAAAAAAGTATAATACCTGGAGCTAAGAAGAAAAATTCTTTCTCCAAATGGTGGTGGTTCTAAGCTAAAATATTTAGTATCGCCCCATGAAATTTGTATGCTGTCTTAAAGCCAAAAAAATGGTGCTCAAGACTTCTTATCCTTGAATTTGTTGCGGTAAATGAAACCAAAATCTTGGGAAATATGCAGCTATCTGCTCCGTAATTAAGTTGAAGCAAAGAGCATTGACAGCAAATACCTGCACTATGAGTTCAGCGTTTTTAATTTTCAGGTCATAGTGGTCTGCGTATATTTCATACTCAAAACATTCTCCTCTTTACTGTGATTCCAAGCAGATGTGGTACAGCACATCTGCAATTATCATGCATATAAAAGCTTCAATTTTGCACATTCGATATATAGCATGTCACTACAAAAAGTAAATTTTGTTATTTAGTAGAAATTGGAGGCCCAAAGTTGCATTGGCAAGAAGAATTTTAGATGGGAAATGTGTATGAATTGGACGCATTGTAGATTATTAGAAAGTCAACAACAAAAATTAGAAGATGACTTGATTCCCCCTAATAGTTACTAGTAAAAATTATAAATTGGTAAGGCCGCCAACCCTAAAGAAAAGGCTTACAGCAAGCTTGATTTAAATATGCTAGTTTCTTAGCGGCGTGCATACTATGCAAACAATGAGCCAACGAGTAATAACGGGATGAGCCAAATAAGTCACATGCGTTTTCTCAGCAAGTGTTTTATACAAAAGATTTCACCAAGTTGCAGCTTTCAAGGATTACACCCGGTGTGTAGAAACTTAATTCCAAAATTCGCCTTTGAGTGTAATTCTTCAGTTCTTTGACGGTAATATGAAGCCTGTCAACGGGGTTATCGCTGCCAAAATGCTTCAACACGAATTTATTTACTTGCTAGCGTAAAGCATGAGAAGAAAGTTAACTCGTGTCGCTAGCAAAGGAGCTAGGATTAAAAGTATTACAACGTAGCTATTTTTGAAGGATCCTCAAAATATAACTCAAAAAAAGACTAACTTGAAGCACCCTCGCAATGCAGCAAAAATCCATTCACTAGGTAAAAAATGAGCAAATGAGTCAGAGAAGTCTCTATCAACCTCAGAACTTTTTAATCTGTGTTGGTAGTTTCTGTGGAGCGGAAATCACAAAATATACTCTTGTTTCATATATATAGCTACATACCCGATCTTCACCAGGCATCGAACATACGGAAAACAAGCAGCTCATTGCTTCCTTCCGCATGTTCAGTCGCCTGCAGACGCTATACACTCACACGCACCTAATCGATAGTGGTAGCAAGAGGTACCCTTTATTCAGTAATGCTCTCGGGCGCATGGTATCGCTAATCACATATTGCACAACGTCCACTTCAGCTCTAAAGCTACACCTTCCGCTTCAGGTCTAAATCTGTGATCCTATCAAGGATACCTACGCGAAGCGCTTCGGAAAAACTAGACCACGCCGTAGCGACTGGTGTATCGGATTTTTCACGTATCACCATATGCGGTAAAGAGGCTTACCACACGGGTCACTAGTGACGATACAAGCTGTAACCGTTTGTCTAGAGAAGAGTACACTCTTTTGGGTTTCCATTCCGGCAAGCTGCGTACACGATGAGTATGCGTCGCGGCAGAGCCGCGTGAGTGGATCACGAGCAACTCTACGGCATGTTTATGACTTACAAACTTTTTTAGAGCTGGGAGTTTTGGCATTGTGAGGCAACAAAAGGTCGCGGCGCATCAAAGGAAGAAGCTAATACCTTTCGCATCGCGAGAAAGACGTACTGCGGACGTTGGCTGCGTGGTCTAAGCTAATTTTGACTAGCATTTAACCATCCCTTCAAAAATTACTAGATCGGTTGAACAAATTTGTGCTACCTGTTGCGCTTGGAGAACTGTTGAGACTACTCAGGTTTTCAATGAGAGTTAAGTCCTGGAAGACGGGGAAGCTTTGCAAGAATAAGCTCATGCTGGCACCGTGTAATGGATCATGAATAGAAACTCATTGCTAAGCCATGCCATAACATTGTATGGACCGTAGACATAGCTGAATCTTTGAAAAAGTATCGCCGCCTGATGCCTTGTTTTTTTGAATGAGCGCATTAAGCCAAGTTGCTTCCTGCGTTTGATGCTTCTTAAAATATGCCCTGATTGTGAAGCTGTTATTTCTAATCCGTTTCTATAACTGGTCTCACTGATGCTAAGTCTGCCAGGTCATTCAACTCATTTTGCAGTGTTTCAGTTCATTTCCATGTCGTCACTCCTTCCTTTCCTTTTCAAGACATAGGAGATGCTAGATTCTACTCAAAAGTGGGCGCGGAGCTACGCTAATTCCGGGGCACAGTTTGCGTGCATGTTCTGATGGCTTACAGAGATGGAAATTAATTTGTAATATCCACAGAGGAAATTACTTTTGCGGGGTAGTGAGTCATGTACGTAAAATGATGAAAATTTGCGGGGAAGCGGTGAAAAAAGCATCCTTGTTAGGACTGAGGTTCTCGACAACAATAGTCCTTCAGTACAGGTGCTTCCCGTGGATCTCTACTGTAACCCTGAATAATAAGGCTTTAGCTGATATGAGCATGAAAACGGCGCGATGCAAGCTACTAGAGGATGCAAATTTGAAGACTTCGGGATGTACGAGTTATTCGCATCAATCTTTTCCAATACTGCTTATGGGCTCACACTATAATAATGCGGTTGGCTGCATCTGTAAAGCGGTTAGCTTTCCATCTCAAAGTGGTAACATTTTACAGATTACTAAAAACTCTCGATTAGACCCTGTGGTTACCTGCCCTTGCCCTTTCCACTTCTTAAGAATGAAGCAGTATTTCTCAGCAGCACAGGTACTGCCTAGTGTGGCATTGGGACACTCCCTGGTTCATCCGGCAGTCCCTTGTTATGGTTTATTAACTCCTTTTACCCACAAAAGATGTTTTGCAAGTTTTTCCTCAGGCCAGTCGCTTCAGCAAGAGGGGCATCTGATGATGGAGTTACCTCAGCGACCTTCGTCTGCGACAACTCCGAAATATTCTATGGCTACAGAATCGTTGCTTTTGCTATCTAGTTCGCAGTTTGGTTGCTCAAGAAATATTCATGCCATCAGTCTTACTGAATATTTGCGAGATTTCCATCTCCTCTTCGTACATGGAAGGTAATATGCCTTATTTTGACTCTTTTATCGTGTCGGTAAATACGTTTAGTTTAGACGCTAGAAGAGGTGTTGCTAGTCATTTTCCAAGTATATTTGTAGGTGTAACCTCGAATGGAAACTTTCTGTGAGGTAGAGTGGTTACAAATGGTTTCCCGATACGATACTTGCCTATTATTTAGAATGAAATTTCAGACAGCATTTTACTAGTTTTACATTGGCTAACATGATTTGAGTACTTATGCATATGAATTATTGGTTTTAAAGTTGTTAGCCCTCCCCCTGGGATAGCTTACGCCGTTAGCGTTAGTTCGTATTTCTCCTCAGTTGGTGCTACTCATTGAGCTCTTTATATGCATAATGGCTGGTTCAGCAAGTAGCGGAAGTATTGCCCATTACTTGTCTATTATATTTCAGCACTGCAGCAGAGTTATTAATAGACAAATAATGGGAAATCCCCTTAAGCATGGAATTTAAAGCAGTTTTTTTGCTCTGATACTCTCTAAATATGAAGACTTATAAGGAGAAAAACACAAAATATAATGCAATTTTCTTTAGAAATGAAATTAAAAAGCTTTAGAGGAGCTAAAATTCGGAGAATATATGGAATTAAAGGGTATTCCGGCTGTTTTAAGCACGTGATAACTTAGATGATGCATGCAGTAACATTATTTATATAATATACGATATTATATACTTTAGGGTCCATCATAGTTTCTGTGCACATCGCCACTATGATAAAAACAGTTTAAGTTTAATATTTTTTACAGATACGAATTGCTTTTAAGGCATTCAAATGTCTTCCTTCCACTCTTCAAAGTCATGAGACCTCAGGAGGTAGCTATGGTTGCTCATCATTATAGCTGGTGTCGCTTTGATAATCAGCAATGGTGGGCTGCGTTGTTGGAGGCTGTTATGAGCGTAAGAAAATTTCATTAAAGCCTTATTTTATTTGGTGTACTATTTTGAGACTGTTTTAATGTAGGGATTTGAGTTTCTGCTCGAAGCCGTGATATGCTTTTCTACTGCCGCGCGAAATTTTCATAAAAAAACTGCAAATTTGGCGAGATTCTACCTTTTTCTGTTATCTGTACTACAATTTTTTGGCGTGCTTATGATTTAATTAGTATCACTGAATATTCAATCATCGGCGGTGTGAAGCATATTTAGCTATCGTGTGCTATATTGTTAAATCAAAGTGCAGGATACTATATATAGCTTTAATTTCGCGAATTTACTTCTTGGGAGTTTTTGTATAAACTAGAAAAAATGCTTAGGATTTCGTTTAGCACAATGGATATGGCGCTGGTATAGCTACAAAAAAATTCGCTAATAGCATAATTGCTTTGCAGAGTTACGTGCTTGAAAGTGTTTGCATTTATACTGGTTGATATGCTAAGTTTTTTGAAGGCATAAAGAGCCGGTAGCCAATGTTTTTTCTGGAGTAAAATAAGGGAAAAACCTTGTGCAGTAAAATAAGTTTTATGTTTTTACTTTTATATCGCATTGGTTTTTATAGTTTTCATAGAAGGATTATAAAATATCTTTTATAAATGAAAGCAAAAATTTTTTTTAAATCTTCAGAATATTATAATTGTATTTATGGTCAAAGAAAATTGAAATCTTCAATTATTATTTCTTTACCCTATTTGATTGATGGTTTTTCCTGCTAATTCTTCGAAAAATTGTGATGTTCTTTTGGAATCTTCAGTTTGTGAGCTGTAGGCCACAATAGCTTTTGGTTCTAACTTCTTATCGCTTTATTATGGCGGAGTCCCTTGTTTCTGATGGACTACTTTTTCATTGTTTGGTATGTGTTTTAATTAGTCGCACTTTGATATTTCAAGTTTTTTATGTGAAATTTGGAGTTATAGTTCTACACGGTTCTACACGCTATCACGGATAATTAGTTAATATTCCGTAATGGTATAAAAACAATCACGCTTAGCTGGAAATTGATACTTTTTAATAAAAGATTGGTGCTTTAGTGTGGTTTTGTACTCATCTAACGCTAGCCTGGATGAATGCGAAAATTTTATTTTTAAAGGTTTCCTCCTACATGCATGTTTCCATGCATCACTTTTGGTAGGATTAAAAAGTTTTTGCCATTGTTTATCTTTGAATAAACTTCCAATTCAAGGCATACTGAATTTACGGCTTTTTTAAATCATTTAAAGAATCCTGTGCAAAAAATAGGACATTCCGGACTTAGATGGTGATGCTCTCGTAGTGGTGCTCAACGCGTACGCAAGGGTTTATCAAAGAATGGTATTAATTTCACTTATGATTCCGTTGTTTCTAATGCCTAACTGAGTGTAGGTATTACTAGCTTGTAGGGATATTTTAGTGGAGTTCTGGCAGTGCAGAGATGGTTTTTTTATTTTTTCCGGAAGCAATATATATTGTGCTATAGCATTATTAATTTGTTATTGCTTGCTTTCTTAAATCGACTATAATAATAAATTAGGCAGCAAATTGCTACATGATATGCTGTAGCTCTGCTACTAATTTTGGCATATTTTTTAAAGGAACACAATAATATGAACTTCTTACTTCAAGAGTGTCTTTGTGCCCTTGAGAAGCTTAGAATTCTTCGTTTTTCCCTGTTCTCATTTTGTAATGTTTAGTCTTTCCACCGATTTGCATCTTTTTAACGATCTGGTTGAGTCTTTCCACCAAAATTAATGTTTTTACCAATCTTCGAGATGAGGGTCTTTCCATTTTCCAGAAATAAAGGAGAATTGGCCGTTTAAAAATTTTCTACAAGTTGCCTAGTAAATTGCTCACGAATCTGCAGATTTTGTAGAAAATTGCATCTTATGTGGAATATTTGTGTGTTATTTGCTACTTCTGGATGATATAAATGTGCATGTTATGGTTTCTTTCAAGCGATTTTCGCTCTTTGACTTTCACTAGCAGCAATTTTAGATTGAAATTAAAGTCGTTTGCGGACTTCTTTTCAGCGGAATTTTCAAGTAAAGGGCATGAAGGCATTCTTACTGCATACTATCTTATATTGGAGTCCTTATTTGAACATGCGAAACTGTGCTTTGCTAGGTAAGAATTTTTTTTGTATTTCATGCTACTCAAATTACAGGTGTGTGCCAGCTGTATGAAAATGATTTTGCTTTGGGAAGTATATATTCATTTTTTTATCTATGTTTGGCTAATAAAATCTTTTTGAGTCGATTACTCTCAAGGCAGTGATTTTCCAATCAGAATAATTTGCAACTGTAATGCTTTTTTAGCTAATAAATCTGCCTGATTCATGAGTTATTGCTACTATTTTTTAGTGCCTGCCTGCAGCCTTTTTGGTGAACTTTTTTAAGGCAATGAGATGGCTTATTGTTATATTGAAAAACTGCAGAGTAGTATTGATAAATGCGAGATACTCTGAGTTTGGATAGGGGATCATAGTTTATCGGTGTATGACTTACAATTAGAGCATTTTAAAGGTATAATGGACTTTTTTTTGCAGAGTTGCAGTTTTGAGAATGCGGATACTTGCATGTACTTGCCTATAAGCCGGTGCTTGCTTGTAGTTGGCCTCTTTTATGGTTTTGATGAGGCCAGGAATGGAAATGGTGGTAGGAAAACTGTCAGAAGATAAAGAATCCCAGAAGTGCCAATTATTTTGCACTTTTTCTTGAAAAAAACCTCGAAAAACCGAATTTTGGTGTGAAAAATTGCCAGTGAAAAAGGCCTTTACAAGCTCTTGAAGATTCATGTGAAGTAGCATTAATTGATATACATTCAATACTTTTTTTTACATTGAAGCTAGACTGTTATTCCTTCTTTTTTCTTTAAGTGTTTGAAATGGCAGCTCTGTTTCGTCTTCATGATCAATATTTGGTATAGTAGCATTTTATAGCCCTATCACTTCTTTTCTTTAAAATTACTTCATTGCTGCTTTCCATAATTTGCATGAAATGGCTAAGCTGAATTGCATAGTGCTGGCTTGAATAACTAGCATTTTGAAAATTGGATACTCTCCCTATCGCATAAAATAGTAGCTAATAGCCTATATAATGGATATTTGTCCGCTTCTTTCGGTTTATGTGGGTGTGTTATTTTGTTAGCTTGCTATATTCGTTAGGCCTGTTTGACCTCCAGGGTGCATTGCCTAGATTTATAGTATTTTTTGGGATGCCCCCTCCTTATCCCCATCCTCCAGTATATAGGAGAGCTATTCTTCCGAAACTCTTCCTAGTCTGCTCTCTTCTCACCATCCTCAACCCCCCAGCAGAGCATTTGAATGAATTTTTTTAAAATTTGGTTTTGAGTCAAGGGCGTGGCACTAGCTTAGTTAGCATCTATCTGGGTATTGTGTGTGCAAGAATTTAGAGAGGGTGGATATCTCAACTATTTAACGCTGTAAAAATTGCGTGTGTATTTCTTTTTTTTTCTTATAAGTTGCTTCTGTTTTCATCCTTGTTTTTACGCTTAGTCACAGCGTTGGTTAAGATCGAATTTGCCCCGTTAACTGAGATATTCGACAGAATTTCTGCCAGGATTGAGAAAATTTACCGAACTGGGAATAACCTGGATACCTCGTTCCTAAGTAATGACTTAATTGAATATTATGTATTCTTTTTGCTTATAAAAATCCAAAGCTTTGACCGCACACACTTTTACAGTATCAACACCCTCTAAAACTTCCTCAGTTAAGCCTTTTAGAGCTGCTTCTATGCTAATGATCTATAGAATTTGTCCTTTAGCATGGTGAAGGTTTTTTAATATCTCTAAATTGGCTTGCGCTTGCAGTGCTCACTTTTTGTTGCAGAATGGCAGTGTATACAAGCTATGTTGTGATAATGTGTACGAGGCCTGTTTTCTGCTAGTGTGTGTGAGGTCTGTGTTGTGACAGTGCTTATCAACTCTTGTTTGAAGCTTTCAATATATTTGCCAAAGAAACGGCTGCTTCGAAATTTGTATATAATTTTTTTTTTCCAGTTCACGGCTTCAGTCGTGCTAATTATCATAATACTGCATTGTTGGAATCGCTTTTGGCTCGTTTTTTCGAGACTATTCTTTCAGCAGAGATAAATCAGCTTGCTAATGTTGGTAAGCTTCAACCTTTAGTGCTTCTTTTTTCACCTTCAAGGTTTAATATTTTGATGACTTAGGCGATGCTTTCTTCAATCAATTTTGCCTCATAAGTAGCGACACAGCCAATTTTTCCCGTCTCAATTCCACTCTGTATTTAACACTTTATTGATTTCGTCTATAGTAGCTTGGAATGTGATTTTTTCAGCTGAGAATCGGTATATATAGCACATTTCCAAGCATTACTGGTTGTGCGTGTGCCATGAGCTCTTAAGAATGTGCGGATATCTGATGTCCGAGAAATCGCTATTTGAGTATGCGTCATTTGGTGATGGCTCTAGAGAATTTTATCGAAAAATTAATACATATATAAGCTGTGATTAATTTTTTGTTTTCTGCAACTCCGTATGAAGATGAAATATGTTTCATGCAAACGTTTTTGTAGAGTTAAGTTCACCCTCCTCAATTTTTTTCGGGCACGCTAGTAAAGGACTTTTTTTTATCTATCATCATGTTTTCATATAATAACAGGCTAAAAGAGACCATATTTACACCATATTTAGGAAGTATTTTTTCTGAATGATCAGTGTGTGTGATATCTTGCACACACATTTTTTGTTTTTGATGGAATTTTCTTTCGCAGCTTGGTCCTTAGGAAAATTTGGTTATCGCAATGAAGAGGCTTTTGACATTATAATTCGGAGATTATTAGAGCTTTCTTCCGAGTACTGTTTTTTTTGTTTAGTTGCACGTGATTTAGAATGATTCTAAAACACTAGATGGAAAATTTGAGTGCAAAATTACAGATGTTCATTTGTTTTGACTTGTGGATGATGTTTGAAGCTGCGTAGTTCATTACTTTCGGTACCGTTTCTGGCTTTAAAATTTGGGAAAATTACGCTCTCGGCTTCTCGAGCTTTCGGGGCTGCTATTTGAATCGTTTTGCATTTATAGGAAAATTTGATCATATATAATCAAATTCGTTATTGATTAACATAAAATATAAAAGTATTTTTTTGTATTTTTCGACTATTTTTGCCATTACATGGTTTTTTTTCGCTCAAGAATTTGCTCTTTAATCTTCATAATTAAATATGCTAATACAATAGACATTAGTAATGAAAACGATAACAGTAGATCGTAATCTGATAAAAACATTAAATCCCATTTTATATTTTTTTTTTATCTTCTTGATTTTTTTTCCCTTGATTGTGGTTTTTTCAATATTCTGAGATCCAGTGAAATTTTTTTTTTGCGAATTCTTTAAAATTTGCTCCATTTTAATATAAAAAAGTTGAAGTAATTGCTCATATCTTTTCAAGATTTTCATGCTTGCGATATTTCTATAATTTTTATTTTAAATATGAATTTTATCTGACAAAATATCTTCATTTCTAGCTGTCTTCCCAATTAACTATTGAGTCTACAGTATGTGGCTTCTTTATATCTAAAAATTTATTGAATGTGTGTGATATCTTTTTTATCGAATAATTTTTCTTGTGAATTTGTAGAGGCAAGCATATACCACTACATTGCCTGGTTAATTTAATCACCGGAATCAAAAGTGTGGGTCACCAGAGTTCTGAAGTATGCACCTTAGTGAAGAATATTCTGCCAGTGTGTGCTAGAGATGCCTTTCTCCCGGATATTATATTTTGTCTTCAAGGTATCTTTTTGTCGGTTTAATCTCGATAAGTAGCAGCTCAGTAGGGATGTCTTTTCTGCTGGAACATTTAAATAGCATGAAGATTGTAATCTAGTATTTCCACTATGATTTGGGGCATGAAAAAACACTTTTTCTATTCTATGAAATTTGTTATACTAGATTGCTGCTTACATAGTGGAAGTGATTGTATATGCTTGAGTAATTTTTCAGGCCATATTTTGGAAGGCTCTTTCTCTGAAAAACGTGAGTTTCATATTTATTAACCTTTTTAGTTTTGTCGGAGAATGAGATGAAGCTCAATTCGCAGCTCTGTGAGCAGAGAGTTAGTAGTGCATTGGCTGAGAAGTTGGTAGGATCACACCAATCAGATATTGGAGTGATTTTCCAGGTTTCCATGGTAATACTTGGCTCGCTGGTATTTTTATGAAGATATTAAGTTTGAGAGTAATATCAAAAATACAGATTTTCGAAGCAAACATGCGCACAGAAAAGGCGCAGATCAACCAACACACGCACACATCCACACACACAAGCACAGATCGACCAACCCACGCACATCCACACACACGAGCATAGATCGACCAACACACGCACAGATCGACCCACACACGCACATCCACACGCACATACCCACGCAAAAACATTTTTCTTTTCAGTACCTTGTCTATATAATGTTTTTTTTATTTCTCTTCAGTGGAGGAAAACATATGAATTCGCCTACTTTATATTAATTTTTTCCTAGTGATTGCATATCTTTGTGGCTCTTTGCACTTCTACATAATTTGATATAAGAGATGTTTTCTCGCTGTGAAATGCCTTTAAATTCTGCATCTCCTTGTCTAGTGATTTTGTTTTTACTCTAATACTGATATTAAATTACTAAATGCTACATCTAATGGAAATTATATCCTATCATTGATATTATGGCATTAAGATTTTTGATTAATATAGGGTTTTTTTCTTTTCATGCTTCTTCATCTGGTAAAATCCTAGAGGGGTTTTGTAGATGTTTCTAAGATTATATAAGTTGTTATTGTGATACTTTTTGGTGATAATTTTATCTTTTATTCGGATGCATTCGTTGAATTTCACTCACTTTGGCAGTGCAGCGAGCCTTACTTCAATGCTTTTTGCTTAATTTATATTATGCTGTTGCCTGTCTTAGGTGGCTGCAAGCACCTGTTTGTCATCAAACAAACTTTGGGATATCTTTACCGATTCTATTTTGGCAAGGTAGTATAGAAAGTGTAGTTTGAGTATTTTTTTGTATCTTTCTCACTGCTGACCCCGTGCTCACCCTACGCTCACCCTTTGCTCACCCCCCTCTCACTTCCCCCTCACCCCACCTCTGATTTTACTTGTAGAGTGCGTGCGAATAGGTTTTTTGGCGAGCATTTTCTCGAAATGTGGGCTTTTAAAGCCTGCCTGAGATTTCTTCATACCCTGCAATTAAATATGTTGCTTCATCCTTTTGTCTTTCCACTATACCGAGTGCTGTAGAAATGCCTATGCTGTGCATTCTTTTTGGGGTGAAGGTTATCTTTATTTCCATAAACTAGGCTTGTTTCATAGTATCTGCTTTTAATTGGGTCAATTTTGTTGCTTGCTTTGCAATTTTCTTGTGTGTTACAGCAAGTGCTATGTTTCAAGAATGTAGAGCTATCTTTCTTCTCTGGATGGTGCTCTTAGTTGAAATGAATAAATGAGATTTCTTCAATTTTTTTTTATGTGTGATTATCCCGAAGTGGTCTTTTTGCATCGTCGGAGCCTAAGAATATGTAGGCTTAAACCTATAGCATTGTTTCATGATTCAAGGTTCAACGTAGATACTTAGAAATGCCGTCTTAACTAGATTCTGCTTTCTCAATTGAATAGGTTTGCTACGATATTACTCAGGTATCATGAGAGACCCAAATTTGAAGTTATCAAACTGTTGTATAGCATCTCTAAAACACCTTCGAGATTCAGAGTTCGTGGCCTTTTTAAAAAACTTTTGAAGGTGCTGCCATGTTACTACGCTTAAATTCACTTCGAATACGTCGCTTTTTTGAAGAGAGGGCTCGTTAGATGACATAGCAATTAAAGTAATTTTGAATTAATATGTAGTTTGCATCTTTATTGGTCTCTTTTCGAGTGCTTCGTGTGCATCATGATGAGTCATTTTATTGGTATATATAGTGTGCGTCGTGATATGTTTTTTTTTTAACTTTTTAGCGTTGAAATTATGCCTGCTGTTTTGTTTCTATGTAATGATTGCCCGCTTTAGCATCTGAAATAGATTTAGATTGAATCCCCGAAATTCCAAATGTTTTTGATTTCATGAGTAAACTACTATTTGACTTCTTTTGTGCTTATTTCTTAGTTTGATGGATTTGCAGGTTTTTGGGACTGATATTTCAAAATTTTCTACAAAAACGATAGTTTTTATCGCAGTGACTCTCTCCAATTTGGAGATCTTTGATCTTGGACTCATGAAGCAAATTACTTTGCATCTCTTAGAACATGTGAGTTTTTCGATGCTGATTTTTTTCGTATAAGTAAGTAGTATCTGCGTATTAGTATCGAATGAATACACGGCCCGTCCTGTATTTGCAGTTTTTCTCTGTAGCATGGCAATTTATCAAGAACAGATTTATTTTGTGAGCTTTCTTCCGTATTAGTACCGTCTTTTTTTTTACCACTTGTACATTACGTGTTTAGGTAGTGATCTGAGCTCTTAGGATGATGGTTAATTTAGGCGAAGAAACCGTACCAAAGGTGGGCTACGCACTTTGAGAATTTATACATGAAGGAGATCATTTTATTCTTGAGAATACTATTTTAAAGAACAGAATAGCATACTTTCTTAGCCATTGAAAAAGTTATGCTTTCTAATAGAACTCATAAGAAGCTTTTTACGCAGCTGTCACTTTGGTAGCACACACATGGGCTGCCTTTTAGCTTTACCCCCCGAGGGGCGCAAATGCACAAGTATAAGCATATACACGCACACACATATGAAATTAAAGAATATATGAACACATTGAATTTTGGTGCACACACGTTCTAAGAATCTATTGATGCCTATAAGAGAGGCGATTACTCTTCATGATCTCTACTTAAAGGCCAAAAGCAACTTCAGATGCACACTACTGATTATTAGAAGAAATTTGCCGGTACATGGAAAACAACTCATGAAAATCTAGTGTGATATTCATTTTTAGATTTTAAGATGCAGTTCTTGCTTTGGTATGCTTGTTGCTCCACGCTTCTCTTGGGAGTAATGCTTGACAATTTATCCCCGCATATTCTTGTGTTATTGTATTGCTTAATGCTATGCTTTTCGCTTAAAGGTTAGATGTTGATCTGGTCTTTTGGGTAAACACTATGAATAAAATGTGCTCAATAATCAAGTTAAAATTGAGTGCATTCAATAGCTGAAATCAAGAAAAATTTTTTTTAGACGCGATCCATCACTCCCAGGGATTTGTTAGAGATTATTCAAGCATATGTAGCCTTGCAAGTCCGCGAGAGTTCTTTGTTGATTCAGCTTGCAAGAAATATGGTCAGAAGTCACTTTCATTATAGTATGGAGGAATTTTTTCATGTTCAAAATGATTTAAAAAAGGTAAGCTAATAGTCTGATCATTTCATCCTTTTTTTGATTATAGTTAATATGATAAAGGCGAAAAAAATTGAAGACAAAATTAAAGTACCAAGTTCTATTCAATTTGAATGTAGATATCTCTCAGCATAAAAAATAAGCAATACAAATTAAAAAATTATAAACTTAAAGTAGCTACCAAGACTGTATTATTATTATTATTATTATTTAGGCTATGGTTGCAAGATCAGCACCCATGATGTCATGAGGCTCTGTTTTTTTCATGATGGAACAAGTACATATTGCATATAATGGCATTCCTTTTATTTTTTGAGGATGTGGCGACCGTTGCGACCAACTTGTCTTTAGGTGCTTTTACAAGAGCTTCATTATTACTTTGAGTTTTTCAATGCATCCCGTAATGTTTCTAGCCTTTGTTATTCTAAGTTAGCGATCAAACGCCGTATATCTCCAAGGGAAGAAGACCAGAGAAACTAGCTTATTACTAGCCTTCTAAAGTGCCTTTTGTGCGTCTATATTTGGAGTATGAATGCATTTTATTTCTGTTAATTTGAAGAAAAAAAGGTTTATTTTTGACGTATTTTCCCTCAAGGCAATGTTATTGAAGGTAAAAATCTATTCAAATTATGATAAAGAGCGCTATGTTCCTTAGAAGATAATGCTGTATAGCGTATAAACCTTCTAGGTACCTTTTAACATGCAACTTTTGTTTTTAATATTGATATGAGTTTTTTTTCAGTTAACTTTGCGATGCGATATTCTTGACGCCTTTCTTTCCGAGAATGAAAGAGTTTAAAGCTTGAAGAAGTGGCCCACAGAATATGTCAATTAGACCCTCAGATCGAATTTCCGATGTAATTTTTCTAAGTCACTTCTTGCGCATCAGAAGAGATATAAGACTTATAGCTGATTACTCCCAAGTCTTGATTTGCGTGGAATTTTTTATACGCTGGGGGAAATTTGATAATATTGTGCATAGTCTTTATATTGGCGGAGTTATTTGTGTGCTTTTTTAAGGTAATATGCGCGAATCTGCAGGATTCCTTGTTTTTAGTGATTTGTTTATATTTCTCTGCTTATAAGAAGATCTTGGCAGAATTATGATGGGTAATATTTCCTTGTCAATTGGTCATCTATGAGTTATTGATATACGGCCTTGGTAATTATATTCATAAGAAATGTGTTTTTAAAGAAATTATTGGTAGACGTATTGAGAATTTGGGGCTTTTTAGACATTTTAATGGCAGTTAGCATAAAATTCTATTTAGAAAGTGAGGAGTAAAGTATATTGTATACTTTTTTTCGTTTATATTTCTGGAAGGAGTCCATTGCGTATTTAGAAAGCGAGCTAACGGGGTTAGTACCTTTCATTTTGGTGAGCACGAGCCAGCAGTTTAGTTGCTCAGGCTGCTTATCATGGCCTGAAAAGACTTACCTTCAAAATTCTTGTTTCTGTAGTCTATATAAGCAAATATTTGTAGTTTATTCCTCTATATTGCCCCTTTTACTACGTAAGGCTGTCAGCTTGCTTCTTCGTAAATGCTGCTTTTTATGCAGCGATTTAAATAAAGAAGCTCGTACTCGATTTCTAAATCGTTTTCATCCCGCATTATTGATTTTACGTTAAAAGTCAGCTGATATTCTGCACTTATGCTATGAAAGCTTATAAAAAATACCCGTTGGAACTCAGGTTTAGAGTTTGTCTCTCCTCTATTCCGGAATTAAGTGGATTTTCGTAGATTGCGTTCTTAAGATATTGGTATCCTTCAAGTGAGTGTCGTGAAAGGTTTCCAGAATTACAATTCCTGGTACTTGTAATTTATACTAAGAGGGTGCTGTAAATTTGGGCTTCCATTTTTTTAACCTAGGATAGAAATAAGCCCATGAGGTGCCGATTAATTAAAGCTTCTTAACGCTGATGGGTGGCGAATTTTTGCGCTTCCTACTGTGTTATATTTAGTAGCAGAGCTGCCGAGTTTGTCTATGCGTAAATAATGTGATCGAATTCTTCCATGAAGTGTTGCCTTTGGGAATTAGCTTATTGAACTACTTCTTTTCATCGTTTGAAGCATATTCGGAGCTTATTGAATCAAAAATATCTAGACTTATTTGGTAAATTCAAAATTGAGAAGATCGTCAGATTGAATTCGGTTGAGGCTGCTGACTGTCGCCAATATGAGGATACTTCTTGCGTGCAATTGAGTGATCAAGTATCCTATCACTGAATCGGTATTCAAAAATAAAGTTTCTTAGCATCTCAATGTGGCTTTTTTTGATTTTTGTCAATTTTCGTGAAGGACGTGTCTATCTGAAGCAAAATGAGTACGCAATTTGCACAGGCTGGTCTTCATTCCCTAGTAGGTATTTTTAGTATCAACCCTGTTACCAGAGCAAACTGTCCTAGAAAATGTAGCAGGAGAGCAGTGCCAGGTCATCATGTGTAGAATGGAAGAGCATGAGCTTTGTATTGCTTAAGATTCTCAATGAGGGATATGAGGCTCCCTTGTTTGTCTTTTAGCTGGAAGACGTCATGGCTTCTTTTCTCAAGCACTAGGGTTTTTCTGATCGAGTTTTGTACTTCGCGGAGGAATAAGACCTCTTTGCTATAAAGGGTCAGAGCTATAAAAGTTTCAGTGATAGAAAGGATTGCGTGAACTTCTTGAATTCTTAGGCGCGTTAGTTAGTTATATTGCCACTGCAAGTGAATTCAGAGGATCGCTCTAGACTCAGCGTATACAACCAATGCAGAAAATCTAAGTGATCAAAGCACTTGAAACAACCCAGCAATTGACTTGGGCGCCTGAAGTCAGGCTGGAACCGTTAGAATAGCATATGCTGCGGCTGAACCAATTTAGTCCCTTTTTCCATATTCTGTCAAGCCTTCCAGTTTTTCCCCTTTAAATAAACTTTAATTAGAGTAGTTGAAATCCTGAAATAGGTTGCTTGAAAATTGATGAGCCTCGCGGCAAATAAATTAAATCACTCAAAGGAAGTACTGAATTATATTCCTAGCGTAATTATAATGGTTCGCTGGAAATTTTTCCACGCACACCCATCAGTGCCGCTGCCACAAGAGACGGGACCCACGAGCAAAACGACATCATGGGGACCTATGCATGATAGGCGCATACACATACCCAGTATATATAGTAGGACAGACATATATATCTTCTCGTGGTGGTTTTACCTTGCGCTTACCACACTACACTGTATAAACTGGGAAAACTCCTGAATATGCGCAGTGTTCCATATACACAACCCGGGGTATTTGGTATAAAGTTCCGTCAAGGCTATAGATCCATACTACATAGAATTAGAATGCTTTGCGTGAAGCGGGGGAGGGTTGATAACCATCATATCTTTGGGTATTCAAGCGGATTTGTCTATCCTGAACAACATTTTTCAAAGCTGTGGCTAGCCAAGCGTTGGATGATACACCCTATGTTACGTTGCTGTGATGATAATTAAGGAGTAGCAAGCTGCAAATCAGCCCTCTAATTCCCCAATTTACCCCTCGGCGGGAAGAGGCTTTGGGCTACGCGCCGGGAGCTTAAAATTCAAAGAAATAAAATTATGTGTGAAAAATGCAACATTTTTTTCTCATTCTTAAGCACTAATAGCTATACTTTCTGAATAACAGTTCCTTTTTCAGTTTTATACATAATCCAAAACATCATCTCCTGGACTAAACGACTCAAAAAATATTTCACTAGTCTCAGGATAATTGGTTATTCTTGTAAAATAAAAACAATTAGCCCTGCAGGCTTAAGTGTTGCAGTCCTTGTCTAGCTGCCCATTCGCCAAAAAGTGGAGGCAGTGACCAATAAAACCACCACAATAGAGCAGGAAGAAATAAAGTTCGCTACTGCAGAGCAGTATAAGTTCTAAAATGTTCCTGCAAAGGAGAAATACTGTAGATTTAAGATTGGTTCTCTATCGGGTCTGCGTTCGTGTTCCATAAGCATCAATGTTGAGCATACAGTTGGACTCCTCGTTCTACTACCGTGCTGTGTGGTCTTGCATTGGAATATTCAGCAAGTACTCCTTCGTACTGAATTGCTGAATGTCAAGATATACTAGTTGAATACGACGCTCTTAATACAAAATCGTGTCTTGTATTCAACAAGTAGAAGGAAACACAGTTTTCGTTACGACTAGAAGCCAGTCAGGATGTGCCGCAACTGTCATGGTTATGATAGCATGCACAGCCTTGCCGCTATTTAGTTAGAAACAAGGACACTGTATCGTCTCAAACTCAACTAGAACTTCATGACAGTGAGCTCAGCGTAAGCAATGAGAAATGAGGCAAAAAAAACTTGGCCACCCACCGCATAGTAACGACTAAGCAGAGCAATTTTCTACTTCCATTTCTTATGTTTTGACGGGATTTTTCAATAGTTTTCCACGCAATAACTTATAATTTTCACTAGAAACGTCTGAAAGGTCGACTTAGTGAGTGCCCCATAACCATGAATTCCCCGAGCGTATGTCTCTACGCTATTTTATAGGGATGCTCCAAGCTCAGCTACAACAAAAGCACAGCAAGCGGTCGTACCTCTCCCTGAAGTATAGTTCTCAAACTCAATAGCAGCTTCACTACCGCGAGCATAGCAAAATATGCTTCTTAGTTTGATGCTTAAATACGTATAAACTATCGTGATACATATATGCGAAAATCAATAAGTCCGCTGGTATCACAGCAAACTATTTTGGAACGCAAGGATGCGAAAAACATTTTCTGCAACAAGCAGGAGTTAAGTACGCAATCTCTAGTCTGGAGAATAAAATGCATTCCACAAAATTTGCCAAAACATAGACAATTTAACGCCCTGCATGGACCCCCAACACTGACACTTTTCTGAGATGCATAAAATGAAAAAAATTGTAACAGAAAATTTCACTGATGAGAATAAGAACAACCCATACGACGCTGCTTAAAGGCTAAAATACAGAAGGCCAGAAATAAAGATACAAAAAAAACAATTCTGGTCTTATCCTCATGGATTCTATCTACTTGAAGAAGAGAAAGGGATATTTTCGAAAAAAAGTTGCAATATTATAATATAAAACTGGGAGCTACTACACATTGAGTGATAAAAAAACTCTGTCGATTAACCGAGCGATAAAACATCTAGTTAAGGGCAGAGCAGACGATGATGGACCCTAGATTTTGCTAAAAGCTTGAAAAAATTGTACAGAGGGAAGGCTTTAAACACAGTATATATATTTTACAAACGAGAAATGATACTTTCAACTCATTCAGTAGCAGGTACACAACTGTAAAATTCTGAAAAGACTAGGGAGGTAAAAGTAAAAAAAAAAGATAAATATTTCAGATTACGCGAAGCAGTAAAATTTAGAACTCAGCAATTCACAAAGCTCAAACTTTTTTGCTTCAGACCATACGTTTACGCTAGCATTAAATCAAAAACATGAAGAGGAAAATTTTTCCACTACAAATATTATTAGCGAGAAAAGTGAAGTGAAATAATTCACCATACAAGTGAAAATATTACCTAGCACACTACCCAAGAGACAAAAAAAATTTGAAGCGGATTCGTTTGATGAAGTTATCTACATAGCTATATATGTCATTTAAAATTGCTACAACTATTAGTACAAAACATCAGTATTAGATGTAGTTACACTCACAAGAAACTAATACAAAATTTAAACATATGAAGATAACTAGCACAAAAAATTAAGGCAAGAGAAGTTCACTATACGACAAAATAAAAAAAAAACTTGCATTGCACAATTCTGGCCTAAGAAAATTAGTGTGCAAGCCACGCAAAGGGGCATGGCTCAGGTATCTCGAATAACTACATTTTATATGCTTACAGCACAGAAAATAATACGTTTGTGAACTAAAAAATGAGAGCAGTAAGAATATGCTGATAATTTGATGGCGAATATGATATGGAAATGCAAAAAAAATTACGCGACAAAATATTCATCAGCATTAGTTGCCATCAGGCAACTCAGTCAAAATTTATGAATACGACACACAGTTTACACTGCCAAAACCAGGCAGAAAACCTTGGCTAATAACCTCAAAAAAAGCATTGGCTTCATGTAAAGTCTATATAGACTTTAAAAAAAGCCTATTGTGGCAATAGCTTCTTCATAAGTACAACGTATAAACTCCAGTTTTTCGTCATCTCGCGCAATAATCATGAGATTTTTTTGTTCTTTCATAGATTTCTTCTTCTTCACAGGATGCCATTCGTGACAGAAGTTGCAATTACTGCTATTTGCGCAACCTTTTCCCCAGTGGAAGGCGCAAGGCTTACAATTATATGGATGTAATAAGTTGCCTTCGCTAACGCCTGATTTGGCGATATGCTCTTCCGCTGAAAAGCCAGCTTCGTAATTTGAGCCATATTCACTATATTCATTGAATTCAAGAGAGGGATCCCTGACCTTGTGTTCAACCACAGGCCTAGTATACTGGCTATTTTTAACATAACTTGGGCTCAGAGTATCAAAAAGCTTGTCACTTGAAGAGAAAAAACCAAAAAAACTGGTATCACATGAAGCCTCTGGATTTTCATACATGGGTATGCTCTCTTTCATAATGGACTTATTTTTTTCTTCTGCTTCTACATGGGAAAACGAATGGTCCCCTGCACTAACTGCGTCATAATTAACAGAAAGCTTTCCAATTTCGAGCAACTTACCACCCGAAACTATACTAGGAGACTGGGGCACCTCAAACTGCAAAGGTATATCCCATGTACTACTAGAAGCATCTTCTGTGTTGTTACATGGGATAGAAGTATTATTCTGGCTGTTCGTATATTTTGCGTTAATAGCTTCGGAAGCTCCTCCTCCACATGTGGGAGCTTCCGTAGCTCCTTGCGATAATTCCCTCTTTTCAAGTATCACCTTTTTAGATGGTAAACCAAGCAAAATATCTGCAGATTTCGAGCCCGCGGGATGATACAGCGGTTTCAGTGAGTTTCCCAGAAAGGCAGCCTCCATCAGTCTATGAACACCCTGATCTAAGAAAGACGATTCGATCTGCCTTAGGCGGGATGCGGCACTTCCGTAAAGATCCTGCTCTGTTGTAGCAAAAGAATCTAGAATAGCCTGGCTTCGCGATGTAAGGATACTAGAGTTCACACTCTTTAAAGCAGTTTTAGCAGTTTTTCTACAACCTGAAGGAGGTTCATAAAGAACCGAGCTATCTAGCGGCACATTGGAAGTAACCGCTTGAACCAAACATTGAGAATCTGGGGATTCCGCATTTGGTCCAGCTTGAGTATTTAGATTATATTTACTTGAGACATCGTCTGATTCACACACATAGTAGGCATATTCAGAATTAAAAAAAAAGCTAGTACTTGAAAAAAAATCGCAACATCGAGGATCAGCTCAGTGCCTTATAGTAAACATTTTTAATTCCCACAATACGGGATCACGATCGACTTACAACAAAATATATAGTTGGATCCTTCTTTCTCTATCTGTTGAATTAAGAGAACAGAGCAATTTTTTCTCGTTATATACTAGCGATCAAATTCCAACCTACCTCACCAATCCCCTCTTGAGAAATTTAAAATTATGAAAGCGTATATAAATCCCTGTTATACCATCAAGAAAAAACTCACCAAAAAAGCTTTAGGTCATGCAAAAAAGCCCTTCTACTATGCTAATTCATCGGTCCCTGAACCTGAAGGTTCGGTGGCAATAAAAGTATGTTATATAATAAATTATGCATGGAAGATGATATAAATGAAGAGGCAATTAAAGTTCTTGGAAATACGCTTGAAGGGCGATTATTGATTTAATAGCAATACAATCAAAATTTTGGGCAAATCCTCCCAAAATTCTAGGCAAAACCCACCAAAACCCCCCCAAATTTTGAGCAAAATATCCATTACGATCACCTGCTTTTATTGTCATCACGTCTGTATCTCCCGATATCTCATTGCTTGCCATAACCTCACGATCCTGATGGTTACCGCCAGTCGAAAATATCAAATTACCCGTTCCGTTAAGTAAGCCACTATGGTGCAACTTTGCATTCATCTTTTCAGTCTTCAAAAATGAGGAAGGTGAATCGCTTTCTAAAGGATATTCTAAACCCCCATGGTAATAAGAACAGTTAGATTCGTTCTCCATAGTGAACAAAACACCGGTAGAAATTTCATTGCGATCTTTTCCTACGGTAGGCTCAACATCCAACACAACATTTTCTACACTATTACCACCATAATTTATATCTAAACTTCCCGGAGAGTAATGAGTTATCACTTTATCATCACCCCAGGTTATGGGGAGCTCCCTCAAAAACACTCCATCTGCTAGCCTAGCGAAACTACGTGCGCTAACAGCAGCTTGGGGCCCGTTAACACTTGTATCATTCGCAGGCGATAACGATGAAGAAGGAACTACAATATCATCATTTCCAAAATCTGCTAAAGCCTCAGGAAAGCTCTGCAAATAAAGGCTTTTTTCAGAGGGCTTTTCCGAATTTCCTAATCCATCAGTGCTTAAGAATCCATTCCAATCAAGAGGGAGCGAATTCATATTTCTACTCAAACTACTTGTGGATATACCAGTGTTCGAGTTTTCCGAAGCTGTAGGATTGGGGAAGTGGCCAGAAGCAGGCTTCACCTCTGATGTCACCTTGTGAAAATTTTCAGAAAAGGAGGATTCCTTCTTAATAAGGGGTGCTGCTGCTTCCGGAAGTTGGATATCGGGAGGCATTATTAAGTGAGAGACGCGGAATCTACAGGGAATAGATCTCGTAGCACTGAAGCGAATCATAGGAAAACCAGATGTATATCTCTCTGAAGATACGGGTACCGAAAAGGAGCCAGCGACTTTTTTATTTCGCAATTGTAGTGAGGAACGGCTGGAAGAGTTTTCTGGGATACTCAATCGACAGCTTCTCGTGGAAGAAGTCTTCATTCCGTATAAATCATCCAGCACAGGAGGTAGGTTTAGAGAATTCTCTACTGGTTTTTTGTCCAGAAGATCACTGCTAGGAGTAACATAAAAAGGTATATTCTCTTTCCGAAAGTCGCGTTTTTCGGACAATTGAAGACGACTATATATCGAATCCTGAAGAGATAAGTCACCATTCATTGGTTCTTTAAATTGCTCAGGCGAGTCAGCTGAATATCGCAAAAACTGAGCCTCAAGCGACTTATCTTCCATTAAGAAACGAGAAGGGAAGCATGGGGGCTCCAAAACATTAGTCTTTGAAGGGGGTAGCCCCTGGGGAAGTTCAAGATATCTAGAAAGTGGAACTGTCGAGAAGTTTTCAAACACACCAAAGGCCCCAGTGTTGGAAGTATTATCTGGATGTAATATTACGCTACTTCGATCTAGAATGCCGTTATTGAAACCTTTATCACCTACAGAAACGAAGCTCAAAGAGTTAGAACCATTTGAGGATATTTCACCGGTATAATAATATGGAGTAGGAATTATTCCACTACCCTTGTGTGGTAAAGATACGCTATGGTGGAAAAGTGGATCGTACTGTGCCCAGTAGCTTTGCCTAAAACCAGAAGGTTGCTCCCTACCCGCAACAATATTTGTGAAGACCTCTGATGAGCCTTCAAGACGAAAAGGAACGGGATATTCCACATCCTGGCGACAAGACTGATTATGATCGGGATTTGAACAGCCAAAAACTTTCGATTCATCAACTTCGCAAAAGCCAAAACTGTTGCATGCCATGACTTTGCTTCTAAAGTTATAAAAGGCACTGGGAGCTGCCCCAACATGATTCCATGTTAAGAATTGTGCAGCTTTGCTACTAATTAACTGCCGCTGTTGCTGTCCGGGGGGACCAAGTTGAGGATGCATATATGACGCATGATAGCTAGCGTCATCCTTAAGATTACTACCAGAAGTATGCTGCCCTCCGTCATCATCCACATTAATTCCTCCAGAGATGCCTCTATTGAGCTGGCTATATGGGTAGATCAGAGGATTATTGAAGGTAAATGGAGGAGTTTGCACCACGTGAGTTCCACCTCGCCAAAGGCTTTCATTTGCAAAAGGTAAAAACTCTTTCGTTGCAACATCAGACTGCTTCGTGCTAGATTGGCCTGTGGGGCTATCATCACCAGAGAAGGCTGGATGCTCTTTTTTGTTGGAAGTAGCTGCGTAAATTCCCGATATATCATGCGTCATTTCATTCCATGATACTGGGGGGTCTACCATATTAGCTAGATCCATCGATAAATTTCTTGAAATTTCAAAGCTAGAACTCGCTTTCGGTGAAATCAATGGACCTCTAGCAGCAACTGGGCTAGCATTACTGGTTGATCCAGTGGCCAAAAGCTCTCCAACTACACCAGATTGATGATAAAGGGGTGCAGACACAAAGTGTAGTGGGAGATGACGAGATGGCACAGGCTGCACATATCCACTATTATGCTGTTGAAATGGGTGGGGAGCATGAGCCTCAATCAAACTTTGAGATGTCAGGTTACCCTGGTGATGATTCATGGCTGACAGATTTATAGTAGAAAGCTGAGGTAACGAACGATAACCCCCTTGCGCGTATTGATTAGTAGCTTTCAAATTCACATCAGGCAGAATCGGTGGGAGCTGCGCATTATTCCTGGACTCAATACCTTCTGATAGTGAGCTATAGCCCAAGGCATAATGCTCAGGGAAATAGAAATACTGAGGGCAGCTACCACCAGATTGATGATATAGTGGAGGGTAGGAAGATACAGAATTGGGATTTTGTAGCACTGCAGATGTGGGGGGAACTCCATCTGGTTGCGGCACTATGGAATAGCCCTCTCCATTGGCTCCCGCCCCAATTTGAATAGACGTATCGGACTTCACATTTTCGTCGAAGGGAGGCCATAATCTTCGTTCCTCAATACAAAATCCTGAAAAATGACTGGGAGCATCTGCAAGGGTCCTCATATTAGCCAAGCGGCTACTGAAAAATGTATGAAAATCAAAGTAATACAAGTGAATGAACTTTTTATCTTCTTTCTACAGGCGAGAGATGGGCTCTAAAAAAAGCTAAATTCTACGGCTACCTCAAAAATTTCAGTAACGAAGCCACCGAGACACAGTCCCTAGTTCATCCTTACGCTTTTCTGCAGCAAAATTAATGCTGGAAAATCCATCTTGAGGCGATATTAATGCTAGCAGGATAAGAATTTGACTGCGAAAACTTGGAGCAAAGCCAATATAATCAAGAGAAATTTGAAAAGTGCGTCACATCCAGAGAATATTCCAGCGAAAAACTTGCGGAACCCAAAGTGAAGACACAGAGGACGAAATTACTATTTCTCCCATACAAGGATAGCCGCCAAGTTCTTTTTATAATTTAACCTGAAAAAAGCACCAAATCATAGGCATTAACATTTTTACCGACGCAAAAAATTTGTAGCTACATCACATCCGCTCACTTTCTTCATAGTGAAGATTGCCATCAAAACACTAAATTATAGCTATAGAGCAGATTTTGCTGCTAAGAAACGAATGGATCCTAAATATTGAAAATTGTTTTTGAAATGCAGTCAATCAATTAAAAAGTCTCAGCAGTACATACACCAAGCGTTTCCATCCTTCAACTGCCCTAATCATTTGCAATCATAAATATCTCTTTTTAATGGTAAATCGTAGATACAAGGCAAAAAGCTTGAATTTTCTGGCTACGGCGTTTTTTTACCAGAAGGGAGTATTCATATATACCATACTCCACATGCTGTGAGTACGTAAAAGCACAACAGTGTTCATTCTGTATACCAACTGACGCTACAATTCAAAATAATTACTCTACTGAATTGCGGAATTAATAAGAAAATGAAATAACTTAAAAACCTCTGTCATTCTAACTAAGCAACGCAAAAAATGCTGCCATAAATGAAAAAAGTTCAACCAAAATGTAGCATAGCCTACTATGAAACCACAGCAAAAAAAGGCTTTTTTTATTTTTGTGAATATTCCGGATAAATAGCGAGTTTATATTTATCTTTTATGAAAAGATTAAACAAAAAATTTTCGAGGTTCATAACAAGGAAATCAAAAGCAAAATTATCGTAGCTTACCAAAAAAAGAGCACTTTTAATAATACTTCAACTTTCGCTGGCAGGATGTGGAAGATCCTAATATGATGAAATCATTTTGATCGATAATGGAGCCAAAAAAATGAAGGCCAAAGCACAAAGCAGTGATCTTAAAACACTACTTATCGTAAAGAGCTATGGTATATTAAACACACACGGCAAAATTCTAGTCAGGAACCTGTCACTACTTGAGCTAAAGAATGAAAATCAGACAACAAATTAGGCACAGCCTGCACTAGTTTGCAGCGAAAGTACCTATTAAAATAGGCCAAGCTGCTTGCAGCGAAAGAAGTAATGGCATATCATGGAAGATACACTTGAACATAGAATTTATTCAGTAAGCAATGCCCATCTTATTTTTTCGTATGAGTAAGATTTGACGCCGAAATAGGTGCGAAATCAAGCTTACAAAAAAAGCATTTCTCTTCAACCACCGATATTCGATAAAATGCGAAAACTTTACGAAAGAATAGCTTGGATACCTCAGACTCCCTTGAAAGTCGCAGAGTAAGGAATGCCAAGCATAGTAAAGCATCCTAGAGACAGCTTTGTCTACTCCTGAATTAAGCCTGCCAAAAAAAGCATAGAAAAAAACAGCGCTTAGAATGGTAAGTAACGAAAGCATGTGTGCAATGAAGGTGCAAGGGATGAAGCAGGACATTTGCGAAGTATAATAAAGCATAACCCGAAATTTCGCAGCTTAAGTAATAATGAATTGTATAAACATTCTAAGAAGCAAATATAAAGATAGATTTTCAGCCATCTATTGACCTAGAAGCAATATCAATTTAGATAAACGTAATTTCACATTTTATCACAAAATAGCGTAAAAGCCTCAAAAAACACACATTGTGGAAAAAAATGAAAAGTAGTGGGAAAAAAATCTGTGCCAGCAATGCTAAGAAACAAAAACAGAGGTAATTACCACAATATCAACATCTCTAAACATGAAATAGTGCCTACCGATGAAAAAGAGAGGAAGCTAGAGAAATGAGGCTTACTATACAGTTGGAGAGTGCCAAAAAATAATCTTCATGAACTTCCCTAAAGTTTAGATACCCAGAGAAGACGAGTAATACCAACTGCGTCCCCTCCACCGCAACATAATCAAAAAAAGACACTAATTTAGCATACAGTCACTTCCAAGAGGAATTTCTGTACCGAGGGGATATACCAGCACACAATGTGAAAGATTTTGTCTGATCAAGTAGCTCTACTCAATTTCGAAATGTAACAAAAAAATATCATAACGAGCTAAGCAGTGGAATGTAGAGGAGTATATGGGGACCAGAAATAATGAGGCTACAGGCTCTCGCATACAACACTGATGCTCTGCGCAGAGAAGCCCATTCAATTTTCGGAAAAACACTATTTTGGTATCGTATCATACATTAAAAGGCACATAAAAAGCCTTTATAACTTTATTAGGCAGCCATTTCGATTAAGTTTGGATTAATAAACAAGGAAAGCATTCAAAATATCTCTAACTAGCACACACAAACGAAATATGCTAATCTTCTCGGCAACAAAAATAATATCGCATATTTCTTGGGTAAGATTGATTAGCATAAGTGATGTGCATCTGATAAACTATTCCTAATTTCACTACCAAAGCATTTATCCTTTGAAAACGAGTAGCTCCTCACAATAGATATAGCTAATATAGACAAAATTTTTGGGTACAATAAAAGCTTAAAAGCGCATGCATGCTTAACTATTCAGTTTAAAAAAGGATCAAACAACACACAGAGATATTGTAGGATGCAGATTTACACCACTACTGCGAAAAAAAACCAAATAAATTAAGCAAAGAACGAATTTATCTCAAAACTAGTTATTTCTAATAAATTAACAGTCAAAATTGTAAGCAGAGAACGTTCTTTGCCATGACCTAGAAATTACTTATTATTCATTAGAATGAATTCTTAATATGACTTTCTAGGCAAATTTCTAAAAAATGTGCATATGCGACATTAAGATTAAATCAAGTATCCTGTAGAAGGCAAAATCATCAGCAAGAATAAAAAAGGTAATATGCAGCACTAGAAGTTCATAACTCCTGTATAACGCTGAATACCTATAAAAAACTTCCAGGCTAAGAAAGCTTGATGTATGTCAAATACCATTAAGATATATCGGCGCGCATGAAGTCTGGGTATTAATAAAGAAGCTTTTTATATATATCTATGGAAAGCGAGCTACCTACTCCGAGAGTGCAGTGCAGCAGTTAAAAAAACTGTGCAATTCATGTCTCTGGAAAAAAAGGCGCAAATCAGGGTCAAAAAGTTGTGACTTTGGGAAAATAAAGCAAGTTCAGCAAAAAATAATGTTTGGCCTTAAATATTTTTTGCATAATATAAAAAAGAGGCAGGAGCTTATAGAAATGTCTTCAAATCAGATCGTAATCATGCTATTGACATAGTTTACGGTACTCAATGAAAGAACAAAAAAAGGCACCCATGGCGAAACTTTGCAGCATTAGTGCAAAAAAGTCGGGAAAATAGCTCCTCAGTTAAATTGGCGAATGCCTTGAAAAAATTGTTTCACAGGAGGATATCAAACATGCTGTACAATCATGTACACGAATTAGTGGCAATATCAAGCAAAGTAGTCCTGGGCTGACTACCAAAGTACCCATACAATACTCTGGTCAATAAAATTATTCAGTATGGAGCGCAGAATATTTTATTACGCTCCA
This sequence comes from Nephromyces sp. MM_2019, assembly GCA_015657535.1. Classification (NCBI taxonomy): domain Eukaryota; phylum Apicomplexa; class Aconoidasida; order Nephromycida; genus Nephromyces; species Nephromyces sp. MM_2019. The sequence goes on from JADHZB010000745.1 coordinate 34,711, forward strand.
TAGACGGTCATAAACAGCTTAATCGTTCCAAAATCTGGACTGAATTCTCCAATTAAGCAAAAGCATTCAGAGAGAAGTTACTCTGCTCGATCCCTTGCCACAGAAGTATGCAACGCAACATAAAAGCTGAGCACAGTAAGGAATCAGAAGCACACACGTTATTCCCAGCTCTTGAAGCTCCTTGCATTTATCCAAGGCTGCAAGATACCTCGAAAGCCTCCCTGAATGACGATGGCTTGCATCTAATTTATGACTAGTATGTCTGGTAATAACGCTTGTCAGTAACACGCAGATTAAACGCTTTATTGATAAGTTACAGAATTCGATAGTTTTCGAGTAATGAAAGGATGCTACCTTGTGCTGTTGATTTTAACTCAACCGAGGGTTTGAAAGTTTCTGCATGCTGAGAAATCACCAAGTCCAGTAATTCCCGAGCATTATAGCCAGATCGTGACACAATTGGCGCATGCACTACAAACTTAAGCCCCCGGGTCACACAATAAAAAAAAGTTCGGCTTAGAAATAAAAGAATGAAACAACAACGGGTGATCCATGAGATGCTAAGAAAATCCCAACATTTATCAGTCTGGGAAATTTCCCCGCCTTTTATAATAATTGGGGAGTCATCAAATTCTGCTTTTTTTAAGACTAAAATGTAGAGGCCCAAGAAGGTAGCTTGAAAAATAGGCTTCACTTAAGGTTACCTCATAAAGAACACAAGTTGCTGGGAAGAAAGCATTATCTGTGCGTCCGATATAACTATGGAAATGCCGTCATTTTGAAAAAGGAATTCTATAATCCGCGTTGGATGGGTAAATTAAAACAGGTAGGGGGCTTGCTGTAGCGAAAAATGGCCGGGTATCCCAATACCCAGTGATTTTCATGTGCCATACAAGCCAACCTTTTTTTGGTTCCGCCCTGCAACTACATCAGGAGACTCACATAATCAGGTAATGTCATACTATACAATGGTACTTCGTAATTAGCGTCTTACGGGTGCTCTGGACCCTAGGAACTTTCTTCATGCAGATGAAACTGCTCGCCTTTGCAAATTCTGCGGCAACTACTTTTACTTTATCGTTTTCTAATGGGTCGAAATTCAACTTCAGATAGGGGTACCATTGAATTGTTGGCTTTGGACTCACGCTGGTTCCTGCCCTCGGTAACTGCCTGCGACCCTTTTGAGATACTGCGCGGCACGGAATCTTTTATTTCGCTCTGTTCTGCTATACGGTCAGCCATACGGCTTGAGCTTGTATAGGAAGCTTACAGATTAAAGAGATGTGTTCTTTGAGTTCATTAAAGGCATTTATCCACTATATCTGCAAGGGAAATGGCGGCAACACGATTATTCGCGCCCCGCAGGTTAATTAACTGAAGTGGGCTCACCTCGTGGCGCAACATAAAACGTATACAACTTTACCAGGTTAGCGTGGGGTTCTCTTAGTTTCCATGACACACAATAGTAAAGAGAACATCCTACAGTACTATAAAAAGCATGACGATTTGGTATCTTCCGACTCATTTAGTACTAGCTTTATCTGGTTTTGCAAGTGCTGGGGCAGCTCAAAAGTAGATCATTGAATGCCGTACATTTGACATGCTACTTTTCGTGTGGTTTCATTAGGAAACTTAACTGAAGTGAAATTTTGCTTCTAGATAGCCTAAATTGGTTTGGCAAAATCTGTTAATGAAACGCTTCTTACCGTGCTACGAGTGCGCGATTTTGCACAAAGGAGTGGCTCGCGTAAGTGGTGAACCTCAAGGTACAACGCAACTTTGCTTCAACCAGGGAATCGGCAAGCCAGTAGCAAATAATTGTCGCTGTATAGATTCATGTGAGATGTAGCTGTGACGCTGAATTTTGCCGAATTAGCTCTGTTACACAGATTCATGTGAGATGTACTGTAGTTCTATCACTGAATTTTGTTGTTTAAGCTCTCTTACCTAGATTCATGTGAGATTTAGCGCAGCTCACAAGTTTGCCGAAGTTTTATCTTGGCAGATTACTCTACAATTAGGAACTCCACATATTATGATGACACACACACATTTTGGAGAATCTTCTGGTCTAAATGAGGCGAGCAAGAGCGTAGGGTTGACAAAGCGTCCTATGGAATGTGTATGGAATTATACTGCCGTATTTTTATGGAAGCAAGGGGATTTGCGCATCCAAAGTACCGCCTGGTATACCGCGTAGAATAGGTGCAAGATTAGCAATGCAGCGGGTAAGATGTTTTTGCCTAATTTTCGTACACATCTGGTCAATTTTTCAGTGCAGTCATCAGCATAGCAGTGCTGTTCTTGCTAATATACTTATTGCTTAAATAGAGACTTACCTTGGTACCCGTATGGCCTTGCAGGTAATGAGCTGGAGGATAAGCCTTGAATAATCACAATAAACTTATTACTACAAACTATCTATAGTGCATCCTTCAATTCTCCGGCAGGATGCTTCCATAAAGCTCCCTGTTTTTGATAATCTTAAGCATGGCGTAGCATTTCATTTATTTTGGAGTATTTCCTATATGGTTGCTTCTTCTTGTAGCTTGCTTTGGACTTATAAAAGGTCCTAATGGTACCCCTAATAGCTTAGGTTTTTTCGGGGTATAATTGCGTCCCTCTGTTGAATAAGACTATAGTAGCACACTGCATTGTCAGTGAAACCGGTAATTATGTGCTGTTTTATCTTCTTTAACGGTTTCTAGTTCATTCTGCCTAGAAAATTGGTTGATTAATAGTTACAATGAGGTTCTATAATGGATACCACAATCTTGCAGTTTTATGCTGGCTCTTCTAGAGGGATATTTCTAGTGTTTCTAGTAGTCGGGCACACTTTGCTCCCCTCTGAAACTAAGCACATGCATAAAATACTGCGTTACCTGCATTGGACACTCCATTTTCTTACCAAGCATCATTTATAGGAGTTTGTTTTTCACATATACCTCGGAATTGAAGCTTACCTGCAATCTAGATATACTAGAATGGCAGTAGAACTTTACAAAGCTTTCAATCTACTGAGCTATAGTTCATGCGCAGCGCGCTTTTCTAGATAGTAATGATGAATTTCTGAGCTTTACTTAGTTGGTGTTCAGTAGGCTTGAAGAAGCGTAATTGGAACGCGTCACAGTCCACTGAGTTTTAGCCTCATATCCCAATTACCTCGACGGTCGGTATCTATTTTTTTTGCCTCAGTTTTCAAGGCTGCTCTACTGTTGAATACTCCTGAATCCACGTATCGTTCTCTCTACTGCGCAATTACCTGAAAATCGTAGGTGTACGCTAATCTGGGTTCTAATTGTGCAAAAACTGGCTCCTTGCTGTATCTGAGGCAAATGGTCAACCCCATGGCATTATAGGCTGATAAAGGTCTATAGCTTGGAAATAACTATGAATGCAGTACGGTGCCTAAAGTATGCAAACACGTACTGCATCCATTACATGTGTTGCCACAGCTGTAGCTAGTGGTGGTAGCTTTCTCTACTCTAACTAATGAAAATTCATATAAAATGTGAGAAGCCCTAGCAGAGGTTCCGCTGAAAGTTTGCCGGAAAATACGAGCTAACTGTGATAAGATGATACTGGTACCTAAGAATTATACATTTTCAATCGATTCTACCTGCTGGTAATCTTCAAAGAAGCTATTCTCATCACTTCTCTTTGAAAGACGGTACACTGTATTGTTTGAGTTGAAGCTTTTTTTTGAAGTTCCGGTCGTGGCTCTTTCACAAAGATCTCTTGAGGACTCGGAAATTCGAAGCAGCAACCGTAGCTGCCATAATTCCAGATGTCTATATAAACTGTGAGAAATTAAATGCTAAGTAATTGCAATAGTGAAAGAAAGCGGAAAATTCCGTATCTTATACCCTAAGTGAACTTTAACATAAAGCTTTTGCAAGAAGTTGACCGATTTTGTGAAAGATGGCTGCTCAGTGCTGCGTGAATCGACAGCAAAAACCTGGTAGGGACACCTTTGATATATTAAGCTGGTGAGTAACATCAACTACTCTCGTGCCTGTAGTTTAAAAAAATCTGATAAAAATAATCATATTCTTTTTGTCTATCCTTAAGGAGTCTGTCATATGTTAAATTCGTGGGTTAATATGTGTACGGCGTATATTCTTTTGGAAAGAGTCGTGGTTTGATTTTCTGTATGTTTTTTAGTTTTAAGCTTCCACTCAACTTTCACTTCTTTTGCGTGGATAACGAATGAAATGATAGGTTTTGCGCAGTAATTAGCCAGTAGCATACTTGAGTGGGGTACCTTTTTATCTCCGAAAAGGGGGGTCTCTGAGGCATTTTCGGGATGCGCCAGAAGCATAATCCATCTATATCGAGTTGCTGGTCATGAGAGTTTCTCACCTTTACTGCCGTGCATGCTACATCAGTTTTACTTTATAAACTTCTTCCTAGTTAGCATTATCTGCAAGTACAGGGAGAATAAAGAGCTTTCATGATGCGGTGCGTATGTCTCCTTTCGTTGAATGCAGTAGTGCTAGTTCTCTACGTTGGCGACGAAGATATTCTTCTATGTAGTGTTATTTTTACGTTCAGTTTTTTGCTTCCACTCTGTAAGCCATAATCACTGTAAATTATAGCACCGAAATAACTTAGGAGCAGTAGGTATCTTGTATGCTTTTATGACGTTTTCTTCTTCTACTGTAAAGCCTAAAATTTTCGCTATCTTTTACCGTAGTAGACTACATGATTTGATGCTTTTTTCAAGTGTTTCAAAAGTAAAGTGTCTAAAATTCACTTTTCCTACATTTTACTGTATGTAAACCCAATGACAAGGTAAGAAACTTTCAAAACAACGATGAAATTGTTTAAGCTGGATCTTGTGTTTTTATGCATGTTTTTTGACACGCATTCTCAAATGACTGTACCTATATCTTTCATTTGAGCCCTGCAGTACCTCATTGTCGTCTCAGGAATATTGAAGGCATAAATGAACAGAATCTTTCAATCAGATTGAGGTTTATAGCTTCGGAAATTAAACGTATAAAGCCAGCAATTGTATTTCTTCAAGAAGTAACATCAAGAGTGCTGGTGAGACTTTTTTTTTAATGTGTCTTACTGCCATCGTATTGCATTGCAGCTTTCTTGTCCTCTTTTTAAAAAAATCCTGGTCTGGTGATTCGCATGCATTACTTTATGCTGAGTTTTTTTTCTGTAGCATTTAAATATTTAGTGATAGTTTACTCAGATACCTCGGTCAGCTCGTCATATGTTGTTAGTGGCATGGATTTTAGCATATTCTAACATGCTTATGGCTCCACTTAATATTTTTTCTGAAGTAATCATGTCAGGAAAATATCTTCGAGGAACTGAGCGAGGAGTACAACTTTTTCTATGCTCGGTAGGCGTAGCCTGTGTGAACAAGCGTGTTTGTTCATCTTTTGCACAAGTGTTTTAATTTAATGCAAAATATTATGCGCAATATTCAAAGTAAGCATCGTTATAGGCTAGGGAAAAAAATGAATAATCAGGAAAATTTCAGGTTTAGTTACTATGGAAAAAGTTTGTATTTACTGTTAAATGAATGTTCAGTAAATCATGCCATGAGCATCTTGGGTTTCATGAGTAGGTGCCAGCAATTAAAAGCTTAGCTATCTGTTTAGGCTGATTAAAAGCCTTTTTTTCGGCTGATTTCTGTGCTTCAAGAGGCTATTTTTTGAGGTCAAGCCATAGTATTGAGTGCTCTCATGTTAGTGTTTAATTGCTTTGCTGAGCACAGTATGATGAATTGGTAAATTCTTTGAGGGATTTTGATACTGTTTTCTCAATGATATATATGAGGGTTAGTGCATTCCTTTTACTATCTACTATGTTGTGCTTCCTCTTTTCTCGTTTTAAAAGGTTAGTTTTCGCTTAAAGCATTTAAATGAGGGCCCCGTGTCTCCCAAGAAAATGTTTCTGCGATTTTATTTTCAAAGAAAATATACTTTTAGGGGCTTTCAATAAGTAGCTGGTGCTTTAGACAAATTTTTTGGGAATAGTAAAGACAGCTAGTTTGGAAATTTGGACCAAACACATTAAGTACACATATATTCCATACACGCACACAGTTAGCACAAATTTAGCACACACACACAGTTAGCACACACATATAGCACACACGTAGCCAGTGTGCACCGCCTGTGTGAAGAAAACGCAATTTCGCCTTGAAGGAAGGTACTATTTGCAGTGCTAGAATTTTCTTTAATCTTGGCTATTGGTTCCTCTATGTTCAAAAACGTTAAGCTCTACTGTTAGAAGGCTTGCATCATCACGGTAGTTGTGTGTGTTTGGCTTTTTGAAGTTGATTTTTGCGTGAAATTACTTTTTTTCGTTTTATCTTGTTCCTAACCAGAAACGCAGCTCAAAAACTGAATTATTTTTGCTCCATGTTACTACGAGTAGATGAAGTCTGGGCGGATAAAGGTATTTATAGATGATTTTTGTATTCAGATCTTCATTATAGTAACATCTGGAAAACAATTTTTTTGTATTTGCACCAAAAATTGCAAGGTTTTTCTCAAAGAGCTGGCAGCTTTTCGTATTTTTAAGCTAAGATGCATTAGTTGCTTTTCAAAGGTATAAAAAAACTTGTTTTAAATAGAAAAACTACAGGTTTCCCAATTTGTAAGTTGCAATGTGGTGAAATGTTTTGAGCTACAAAAAAATTTCGGCCTATGTTTTGGTGTGGCTGCTATAAGGGAAGCATTTTTATGTTTAGTTCTAAGGTACAAGCTTGTTATCTCATGACGGTATTTACACTGATTATTTGCTTTAAATTAATTTTAAAGCTAGAAGATTACGCCGATTTCATACAAGGTAATGATTTGCCACTTTTTTAGCGATATTTTGCCGTTTTTGCAAAGTTTATTTTTTGTTCACTTTTGAATTTTTGTTCAGTTTATTGGCATGAAGAATGCAAAAATACTCTGAATTTTTTACTATATTATTATATTTAGTATCCATAAATTAACAACAGTTTGTACATGTGCAGAGTATTTATAAAAACCCTTTTTCAGAAATGCCGATTGGGATGGTGATGCATAGTTATTTACTCTAATAGTGCAAAAAATTATAGATATTAACTAATCACGCAGCGTATGCAGGCATCCCCACCGATTCTAGCGTGAAAAATCGTCACTAGGAGTCTAGTGTAGTCTGCTGTGCTTGCTGGACTTCTGGTGGAAGTTTCAAACTTAACTTTATGCATCCTTCACCCTTGAGTAAATATCATCCTTAGTGAGCCTAAACATTAGGAGTCTTCGTGGAGTAAGTAGCTTTTTTCAGCGTATCATGAGTATATAGTATCCTTCAGTAGCTTCAAACTGTATTTCTAATGGTAATTCTTCTTGTAGGAAGGTTTTTGTTTTTACCTAGTGTGATATGACATAATGAGGTGCTCTTTTGTTGTAAAATTTGACATTTGCAGGTTTAATTTTCTTATTGTTTCTCTTTTCTGGAACTCCATTTGCTTATACTTTAGATTCTGAAGCAGTGATATGGTTTAAAAATTCAGCCATGGGCAGGCATGCCTTATGCTTAAAAGTCAGGCTGTTAAGTCACCCCAATGACGCTATTTTGTTGATGACTTCTCATCTTGAAAGTACTAAGCCAAGGTTATGCATGTGTATTTCCTTCATTCTTCGAAATTCTTGGAAGTGATTGTTCTACTTTTTCTCTATTTTACACCATAATTTCTTTATAAAGTGATAATATAGTATTTTTAAACTATGCCAACAATTTTTTGTTTTCTCAGAATAGCAGAAAGAGGAAATCAGCTGCAAATTTGTTTTGATATATTACAAAGGTAATCTTAGTTTTTTTTGCGTTTGATCCTTGTAATTTTAAGTTATCTATGTGGATGCTAAAAGTGTTTTTTCGCTGGCAGAATACTCACGAATCATTGATTTTACTGATAAATGGTCTAAACATTCACTGTGCTTATACTCTTTGTGGTAACATGAAAATTTTGCCTGCTACTTTTTTTGGATTTTCACAAGTTCAATTAGAGATAATTTTCATACGGTGAGTTATTAGCTTCAGTATAATAAAATTGAACTAGTGTACCTTCAGTTTTTCACCAAAAGCTGTTAATTGTCTGCTTTTGAAATTTTCATGCCTGTAGAATTTAAGGTAGAATAAGACTTTTCTGGATAGTTCTTGCTGCTTGCTTTTTCAATAAGTCCATTTTCTTTCGCTGAAGTTCACTTTTCAAGATAACCCAATAGGGTTATACGTATATGTGATCTCTTGCGTTAATTTAGTGCTATGGAAGATGGCAGCCTGCATCCTGAATTGAGAGGAGCTATCTTTGGTGGTGATTTAAACGTTTCTGATTCCGAGGGCATTGCAAAGAGTAAGGTGTTTATGAATGGGTTTCGCTTTAAAGAAATAATAGAATTTTTTTTTGTTTTCAGGAATCCCGCCTGGTGTTCATGACCTATGGGAGGTATGACAAGCATGCTATATGCTGCTTTATATGCGAATTTTTTTTTCGCATCTTTAATGTGAATGAACGAGTTTTCCTTACGTCTATTTTTGTGCAGACATGCGCAATTATTTGGGATATAAGTTAAATTTAATAGATGAAGAAAAATTTATCTTCTGTGGAATCTTTTTTTTAATTCAGTACTTAGGGAGCCCCAAAAAATACGAATACACCTGGGATTGCTTGCTAATTAGAGATAGTATGAGGCGAGGAGCCAGCATGATTTCTAATTCCCCACGGTAATATGTTTATAACCAATGCTTTTATGATAAATTTATGAGGAATTTTAATATTTGCACAAGAACCTGCGTGAAGCGAAAAAGCGATAATTGTATAACAAAAAGTTCTGCCTTATGAAACATTTGGATATTGTCAAGTACCTGAAAAATTTTCGTTAGGAAGAGATCCTTTTGAATTTTTTTTTTGGTCTATTTCCAGGTTGCGGTTTGATAGACTGTACTGGAAAACAAAAAATACTGCGGATTCCGGGCAGGATTCTTGGTGGCCTGCTTCTTTTATGTTATTAAATTCCAAAATCAGCAAATTTCATAATATGTTTCCAAGTGACCACTTTGGGGTCCTTGTTACTTTTCGTAGAGGTTCAGCTGACCATTCCCAATAGGACTCATTGTAGTAACTCTACAGTTTGTAGAATGTTTTAGTGTTTAGAGATAAGCTTGCTATTAAACGGTGGTAGTCATTGCATATATATGAGATCGACTATTCGGGATTGCTTCTTTTGCTTCACCTTTCGCTTGCTTCACCTTAGTCTTTAGCCGGGCTAGTTTTTTTGTTCCTCGAGTAAAGGCAGACTGATCCGGTAAGAGTGCATAAAAGGCGGGGTAGAAATAGACGCTTACATTCCGCCCCGTTGCTTTGAGGTAATCAAAGGAAGTACTAGGATGATTTATTGTTTGTAATTGCTATCGCTTGCTTGCAGTGGTTTATGTAGCATTCTTGGACTTTGTATCAAATAAACTTTGCTGTGTTGACATCCTAATTAAATTTTTAACAGTGCTGGTTTTGAGGCTCTGATTATATTAATAAGATGCGGTGCAACGCCTGCGTAAATACGTAATTTTTTCATCGCTTTAACGTTGTCCGTATATCTCTTTTTTACGCGTTTCGAATGTTGTGGTGCCTGTCTTGGCACATGGCTATCTAATTCTGATACGTACTAAAGATTTCTGTAAATTTCTGCCGCTGGAACAGTATTTTCTGGGAAAGCAGGCCAGTAATTACCAAATACCCAATGATTTTAGGTGTGGCTGCGAATTGACGGTACTACTTTAAGAAATATTAAAAAAGCAGTGTCCTGGGTGGTTGTGTAACTCACGAAGAAATTATATCTTGAGTTCTGTAGATCCCCATGTATTTGTGCCGCGAGGCGCTAAATAATGGCTAAATTAAGATTCATAGAAATGCGCACATTGGCATGTATTAGCGTAAACTTTTTTTTATGCGCCCGTGATGAACAGGTTCCTTTCATTCTTCGTGCTACGTGTTATCCAAGGTAATATTTGTAACATTTTACATTGAAATATAAGAATGAACAAGTAGCAGTGCGTTAGTAGAACCGAAGACCAGATTATGTGCTATGGGCCTAGAATAAATTGCATAAATTTTGGAGCATGATGGCGCTTTTCCTGCTTTGGCTACACGGTATATTAGACTTTACTGCGAGGAGAACAGGCGTCCTTTATCATCCTGAACGGGCATGGTTCTTATAGCGGCCACGGTTAAGTTCTTCCCTTTGTGATGCTGCCTCAAATATTTTGAATGTCCTATCATACTTGAACCTGCACAGCAGGGGCGAGATATGAATACGTGCAGTTGTCCGCTAATAGCATGTATGCTGCCGCACGAAGTTGGCAAAAAAGAAGCAACCTATGTTACAAAGGATGTTTTCTACTTTAGGACATAGCTGATATTAGCTTAGCCTTACGTGATATATGCAGTTTACCTTTCCCAGTATTCTATTATGCTAGGGAAAAGCTCATTACAGCATGTTGCTCAGTTCCAAAACAGATCCTTTGCAGTATTGTATTTGGCCGGCTAATATCTCATTTACCTAGAACTTAAAGAAAAACCTGATGGCAAAACCATAATAAAAGCTTGTTCAATTAAAAAAGTAGGAGCATTTAGTATAGAAGTTAATTGAAAGCCTCAGAGGATATATGGGCTTCCAGTGGTATCACGCGATAAAGATGGCTATTTTCTCTCTGAATTTTTGGAGTTACATCTTAACTTGAAGTGCCTCAGTAGCTTCTCAGCAGGGATATAAATAGAGAATTGCACAGAATGCTTCTAGCCATTCTGGCCCTTGGGAAGTATTCAACCCGTAGGCAGATTAGCTTGGGAAATTGATGGGGCTGTGATCAATTACGAAATTACAAAAAAGTACCTTAAAAAAATGCAATATTGCTCACTTGCCAGACGTACAATTTTTATCGGTAGAAGATGACAATAATATCAGAATTACCGAAGATGCTAGTGATATTTATGGCAGAAATGAGGGGCTGCGCATCAGCCTCATCGAAGCTTTTTGAGGGGTGTCCGTACACCTCTGCAAGTGGATTAGAGTTTTTGACAATCTTTTTCTATAAATGAAGATAAGTTCAAGTACAAGTATAACTCCTCGCATAAGCATGGAAACAAAAATGAGACTAGGATTTTTATACTGCTTGGAAGAATTGCTCACTTGAAACAATTTTATTGCGGGAGAGGTCTTCAGAAATATACGCTGCAGAAATTCCTAATTAACTTGGCCACGGTACATAACGGTTTTGTGGCATAACTGCAGTGTGCGAACTTATTAGTACATTTCATGCGAGCAATTTTGCAATTCCTTTTCCATTTTTCGTATCACCTGGAGTCAGCAAAACAGCCGGACTGCTCTTCGTTACTGATACTCAAGCCGCACGACATGCACTTTCCAGTAAATTTCAAAATGTTCTACCCGTTTTCGCCCTCTACGAGGCCGTGAATAAAGTTTTCTTTACGGTTCGGCGATCACCAAGAAATACTTCATCTAATATTAGGATCAAAAGCCCTTTGAGTATATGTATTATAGCATGCTGCTGCTCAAAAATATAGGTGAATACACACATAAGTGGCACTAACATCGTTCATGCTCTTGCCCGATAATTTTCATCAAGATTGGGACTTTGAAGTCTTTCTGCGCATTTTACTAAGATTCAAAAATATGACTAGGCACGTCATGTTCTTAATTTCACATTTTAATTAGGAATGCAAATACGTAAAATAATGACTTTAATAATTTTTATGTGAAAGCAACGGTAAGATTCTTTAATACGTGCAATGGAATTTTCAGGACTGTAGGTACGACGTACCGAGGTTAATCGCGGGTAGCCCGGTTTAGCGATACTCAAGCAAGGAGTGCAGGGTAGACTGTTTTTGCCCATATACTCTTCTCAGCTGATGTTGCCTTTAGAAAGCATACTCAGCTTTAAATTTACTTCAGATATTCAAGCGCGAATTCATGCTGGAGGTCAGCGTAGACACTGCAATAATAGTCTATGTTAGTTAAAGCAGGAACTTCAGCAGATAGGATCATGGATCCGTTTATACTGATAAGCGTAGTGGTTTTCTTGATACAACTACAGCGGATAAGCTACGGAATGGCGATAAAAGGGAGGCAATCAGTACAAGAGATACTTAAGCACCAATTGTGGCGCGCTTTGAGTGAATAAATATGCTCAATTTTTTTTATTTGGCAGCTTTCTCGCATATCAATGTCAAAATTATCCAAGGTCGGTGACATAGCAGATAGCCTGACTAACGGATTCACTGGTTTGGTTAGTAGCCAGGAAGTATGAGTGATTTATCTCACATAGCACAAATATGTTTGCACGTTTGAGCTGAATTCAGACCGTAGAAATTGAGCCCGAGGAAACGGGTAAAATGTGTTACCTTCATAATGTATTGTAAGCAACATGCTCCACAATAAGTTACGCCACAGACGAAGATGATGCTGAAGGTAGAAGCAACAGGTTTTGGGAAAGTATCAGAAAGGAAAGAGTATTCTATTAGGTTTTTTCCCGGAATTAATACCCGGAGCCCCGGGTGCCGAACTGACCAGCTTGGCCAACCTCACTCCAGGGGTAAGGACTTAGAAGCACCAAAATATCTTTGCAGAATCTCAAAAGTGATTTTTGCAGGAGCTTGAAGCTGTCGTAAGACGATATATCGTTTGCCACACTCGAAAATAATAGGACTGGAGCCTATTTTTTAACTCAGGATGCTAATATTTTCGTTCCAGAACAGCTGCCGCACGGTATGCACAGTTATACACGCAAATCCTTGTAATTCGGTTATACACATACGACGCCATCACACTCTATTATCATTCTATTGTGGAAGCAAACGAGGTAGGCGCAGAGAGCAATTACAAGATGAATTATAGGATCACTCACTTTGGCTATTAAAATAAAACATGAATTTGCTGATTGTTTTCGAATAGGAATTTTCCCCTCATTCTTACCGGCTCCAGCAAATTAGCCCTAATCATGGGTAAATGGTACAACCATTGGCTGCAAAGCATAGCTAACAGCGCGAACAATCTTCGAATGAGGGAAGAACCTAATCGTGGAGTACTTGATAATTTCTCTGGAAGACAGTTAAAAAGAGTAACGAGGATCCATCGATATGGTCCGTTCGACTGCATTGGGATCGACTTGTAACCTAGCGAGGTCTATATGTATCTTAGTATAATATTTCAATGGCAGTGACATGGGAACTGATGCACAATGCTAGTAGTACTGCAAGCCTTACTTTAAATATAAAAAGATTTTTTAAGATGCAATATTTCCTACTACTTCCATTAAATCGCTCAGCCCCCTGGGCTTGAATTGCAAAGTACATCTAAAATCTCCGGGTTCACTCGTGCGTATAAAAATTTATAGTCCACATACATACTACCATCATATATTAAAAGTATACCCTAGGTTCTACGCTCTAAGACTTATCAGAACTGTTGATATTGCACAAAGTCAAGAGGGACTACGCACCTAGCATACTCTTAGCTTTATCACGGAAGAAAAACACTAAATTTAGGGGCCAGACTTCCATTTCCCTTGTATAGCCATTTAAAATCAAAGCAATTAGCCCATGTCCAAGCCCCAATAAATTCAGAAGATGCTTCATTGACACTGAAAAAGCTTCTTGCATACATAACTTGTGGTGAAATCACATTGATTTCATATCTTCAACGCAATCTGATGCTAAAATAACCTCTATAATATTAAATTTCAAAGAGAGTATCCCAGTAGTTTTTTCCACCGTTCTAACTACAATAAATTAGCATACCGTCGAAGAATGGCTTGAAGTGTGCCATAATATGTTCGCAAGCTGCTCACTGCAAATTAGCATAACGCACCGAGCAGCTTGCGCATTCGGCATACCACTAAAATCTAAAACGGCAATGAAATACAGCGCTTGAAAAATAGCAAAGCGTAGCTCTGGAGGCCGAAACGTTTTCATTGTGAAAGGTTTTACGACTGCGCTGTGTGTCTTCAAAGAAACGATGAAGCTTTTTCTCTCGCAAGGATAGCAAGGTAAAGTAGAATATCAACCTAATGGTCCGCAAAGTAATTTTTTCGAGCTTCATTGCTACTTTTGTAAAGATAGAAGATATGTAAAGTTAATGCCTTCAAGGTTATATCAAAATATTATAGGATTAATATTTCCTCCTGATGATTAATACTTTTATAAAAAAATCCCTCTTATTGTAGAAGGCTACAAATTTACAAGTTTTCGTATATTTTTTTTGGAGATCACTACTGAAGGTGGTGACGTCCCGCTGCATATTGCAATTTCATAAGGCAAGCTGCAAAAAACTACTGTACTGAAATAATTTTAGTAAGCTGTAGCGTCGATTAATCCAGTTGAAAATACATCATTGCGATTCAGGTTCTTCACGGCGCGAAAGAAAATTAAGCTGGCGCTTCCTGTACCGCATTTTGAAGGGTGAAGGGAAAACAAATACAAGGGTTAATAACTAAAAAAATTCGAAAATTTTAGGCCCTTGCAACAAAATTTTTTCTCCATTATTTTAGTTGGAATCCACAGTGAAGACGCACACAAGAATAGATGCACGTGGTTACCAGGACCACACAGCGTACCGCAAAGTCAGCATCATATTTGAAATCAAAAATATTGAAAAAAGCAATATTTCAAGCATAAAGATGAGTCAAATTCATCATACATATTCCTTAATTTTCTCAGTAAAAACAAGCAAAACTATAGTTCACGCCGGATTAAAACCCGGTAAAACAATCGTAGCCCATGGGTTATCCTGCTACGCTGAGCTGTCCATAATGACACACAAAAACAAAAAACCATCATCACTACACACGAGAAAAGGGTAGTATAAGAACTTAAAGCGATGAAAAGTATCTGTTGCCTTAGTCTTTCCCTAGCAATTTTTCTAGCAGTTTCAAGGCTCTCCAGTTCTGAAGCTGCAATTTCCGGCTCTTCCTAAAAAAAGTATCAGCAAAGATATTATTATGATGGGCGTGAAAGCATAAAAATCTGCCATTTTATTTAGAAATAAAACAGCGCTCTCAGTGAATCACACGAGCTAACAAGAAACTCTCGGTCCCCTAGCTGTACCAAAAACTCCAATAATATAATGAGCGGACCCCATAAAATGTCTGATGATGAGCTCATAAGCTATTTAAGGAGTTTCATAGATGCCATTCTTGAACTGATCAACCAGGAAATTAAAAAGCAAACCACTTTGAACTCAGTATAACAGCAACGCTTGCAAGAAGAAATCTACGGATGATGATAATCTACCATATAAAAAAAATTCGCTGGTGATCCTCCTCCTCCTCCCTCTAAAATAGTCCAATGCAAAATAATAGACGGACGCACACAACACATAAATCTAAGTGCGCATAAAAATGCTATATTCTTCACTTATTCGAATTCACCTCGTAGTTTTTATAGTTAGCAGTGGCTACTGCTGGACAGCCTTCATCTGGTTCATGCGAAATTGCGACTGAAAAAAGTGACACAAAAAATATTCAAAGCTTTTTTAACGTTACAAAAAGCGCCAGAAAAAGCTGAAAATGATAAGAATCTGTAATTTGTTTTTTAAATTGCTAAATTAAAAGAGTTAGCAAAAGCTGCAACTAAATTTTTTATTTTATTCATGCGCTTGAAAAAAAAAGCCAAGAAAGCTAATAGAACTCAGCTGCTGCAGAAGATGAAAACTACCAAGTTTTTAGCAACGTAGATAGGCCCAACCAAACACAGGAGAACAGTAAAGCATACACCCAAAATCCACATCACTGTCAAAAATTTCTGAATTTCAACTAAGGTCTTCACACAAAATCTTCCACTACAACTAATGACTGCATTTCTTCGCAAACTAAGCAAAGCTAAAGGTAAAAAGAGGATAAATACTCTGAAAATACGGGGGGGTTTTTTAAATCAAAATTTATTGTGGCTAAAATTAATTATAATATCTACTTTCATTAAAAAAATATATATTAATAGTAAAATAGCGTCCATAAAAGCAGCGACAGCTGCAGAACTAGAATCTGGTTCTTTAAAACATTCTCGTTAACTAAAAATTTGATATTAAAAAAATTGTATGAAGCAAAATAAGACAGCATTATCTGGTTTATCAATCTTTTTAAGAACAAAATTCAACCTCGCATTTAAGCTTCTTGTAAAAAAGCAATCAAAAATGACTGCAGAATCATGAAATAGTCGTTTAAGTGTATCGAACCCACTTTTTTTTTGATGAAAAGGCGTGCTAACAAGCTTTAATGCGTTGTCAATGCAAAAACGATGAAATTTTAGCCGAAAAATTGCACCAAACCAATTTCATACTCCAAAAAAATTGCTGGTTTTAGCTTTATTTGCTACGAAAATCCCAGTGAAGATTGGTGGCACCGGCTTAGCCTTGAGAAAAAAAATCAAAATATCAGCCTTTAGCAAGCAGATTTAATCATAGAGGATTGACCAGAAAAAATTATAATATCCAAACCTAAGCAACTCGAAAAAGTGATTTTCTCACAATTTCCCCCCCCTTCAAAAGAGCGAAAATGCTACTTTAATGTATCACTCTTACCCTTCGAGGTAGTGGCAGAAGCAGGCTTTCCGCTAAACTCGGTCCTCCTACTTGCCTTTAGATTCTGTGGAGCTTTTGCCTTTACAAAATTGCCACCCTCTCCTACAGCCTCATAGTCTGAATTCTCATCATCATAAAAATCACGGTATAGGGAATAGTCTTCCCGCGAAGAATCACTTTTTTCGTCAAAGCCTGAGTGTAAAAGCAAAAACATTTCATTAGAAAACCCGAATTTTCTTCAAATTAACTTATAGAAAAGACAAAACTTGAAGATTCCAACTCTACAGACCTACAAAACTCGCAACACACGTACACATGAGGAAAAAGATGAAGAATCACCAAGAAAAATGCGTGCGCGATTCAATCATATACAATAAAAATACCTGGATTTCGGCTATGAATGTTGGTATATTGAGGGGAATTATCGAAAAAATCAGATACTTCACCCCACTGGTTACTCCTTTCAAACTCATCATCCTGACGCCGAAATTCGCTCACATCACCCGCATTTTCATCCAAACCTGAAAAGTCTTGATCCCCACGCTTATACCGATTAACCAGATAGGAACGATATTCTAAGCAGTAATCTGTTCTTCCTGATATCTTATCAAGTCGCTGACAAAACCTAGATAGAGAGTCATTGTGAGGATAAGTTTCTTGCAAAAAACCTGCCATCATATTCATCAAGACCTTGAAGTCATGATGAAGATCCCGAATCTTTCGGGCCTGCAAGTATTGCTTGAACTGCTCCAGAATAGCAGCATCTTGGGTGTGTTCGAGTTTTTTTTCGTTCATTTCATATTCCTTCTTACGCACCACCTCTTTTCGTGCCTCTTCATTGGATAGATAAACGCATTCTTCGTGTTTAGTCCTTTTCAAGCGCATGAAAAGATCAAATAACGCGTCTTTACGGGGCCAGCCTAGTGCATCATTGGGGTTCTGTTGATAAAAAGTGTTTAAAGTTAACTTGGGCTGCAAGGATCTCCTTCGCTCAGCATTAACCTCGGGAGCCTGAAGATCCGGATCGGGTAAGAGGCCTGAAACACACAATGCATTGGAAAAACGTGGTAATACGCCGCATTTTCCTGAATAAGAGTATTTCTATAGTTGTAGGATAACTGAATAGTTGGGGTGCAGGCAGAAATTTCCAGAGAAAATCACAAAGAGAAGCTGTAACCATATAAAAACTGATAGAAATGTTTTTTTCACGAAATATACATTATATATTTGTAAAGTAATCGTATGTTTTTGAGAGAAAGAGAATGTTAATCGCCTTTTAGATGGCAGTATAAAATCAAATAGACATCGAAATATTCCCTCCTTAAAACGTGGTAAATCTATAAGAAGAAAAAAGAAGGCGTCAAAGCTGAAAAATTATCTGAAAATAAATGAATTTTTCAGCTATGGTTCGTCAAAAAGGAGTGCTTAGGGCTAAGCATACTTTTTTTTTGAAGAAACAAGTTTTTTAAAAAATGCAACTCATAAACAAAAAAATTTTCAGGCATAAGAAAATTCTGCTTGAAGTGGATGGTAGAAGAAGCTCTAATAGAAGCAACAACTCACGCAAACTTTTCCTCCTGGAAAAAGATTAGAAAAAGCCCTTATTCATCATAAGTTTTTAATTTAAAAAAGCCTGCCCTTCAAAGTCTTGAGACTCAAAAAGAAACAAAAAGTATGCAAAGGAAAATCTCCACAATTGGGATGGGGCTTAGTAAGATATATAGTCATCAGAAACTTCCAAAAAAAAGAGGCATAATAATCTGTTCTTTAATGCTCTAGCTTAGGAACGATTTGCTTCCTACATGTCACACGAGAGCTAGAGCTGCAGAGTGCATATAAAGTAGCAAAACGGCCATGAAAAAAAGTTAAATTATTTGCTCAATTTACTGATTTACGGTATATTTGTATTGTTTACGATAAATTTCAATCAGAAAAAATATAGCACTAAAAAGCCGGAAAATTGTATAGATGTGCAAAAAGCTTATTGCTATCATTAGTATAAGCAGTAATTTGGCTCAATATGGCTCTTTCGCGATGAAACAAAAGGGGTTAAGTTCAAGGTTTACCATTATCTGAAGCTTCAGAATTACGTTCAAATGCGTTAGTACCACTTTCAGGGTTTACGTAATCTTGGGTGAAACTTGAAGATTCTCCAAATTTCTTAGAATTGTGGCTTTCTGCTGCATGCACAGGGGATTCAAATGGAACATCCTGCTGTAGTGGACTACCAATATCATTTTGATACTCATCGTCATCCCAAAAGTCATTAAAAAGAGTTGCCATTTTTTAGGAAAAAACCATATAAAAAAAGACTTAATTTAGTGGCAGCTGAGATTTGTTTAGAGCTTGAAAGATAAAAAAATCCTTTTCCTTCAGAGTATTTTTATAGGATCCGTCAAGCAAACTTAACGAGTGCTGCATGATACACACGAGAAATCGGAAGCCGGGTCATAATATTTTCTGCCAGTCGAAGAGCCCAAAAAAACTTCAACTATAGTAGCATAAGTGGAAATGAAAGTAGGAAAAGAAACTGTTAGACCATCAAATATATATTCCTTTCCCATAGAGATTTCCCTGTGCCCTTTCCAAAACTCAAAAAGCTTTCCAAACAGTTATAGCAGAATTCAGGCCTATGAAGATCTATTTAAGGCTTAAAGAGTTAAATTACATATCTGTACTTTTATCAGCAATTTTCGTATTTTCATAGAATCTACCTTGGTAGCAGCCATATTCCCATAAATATTGGATAGCAGGAAATTATCATCACGCTATCGATAAAGCAAGAATTTACGCAGACTTTTCCACACCTGAGGTGAAGAAAAGCTATTTAAGCAATCAATAGATTATAGTGACAACTTGAATAAACTAAGGGTGGACGGGGTAAGTCTCAGAAATTTCTCTTAAAAGATTCCTCCTTTTTGGTATCTCTTTCTTGTTATTTTCCGCTGGATAAGGCCATCTTCAGTAAATGCATGTATGCGAATGACACTAGCGTGTATACCGCGTGATGAATACCAAAGATTTTTCCAGGTAAAAATATCACGTAGGCACCTCGGAAGCTCCTGTTTAAGTAGGGCTCTATCAATAATAAAAAACTCGCTGAACAGATATTAAGGAATTTTTCAATCTAAATCATTGGTAAAAAAATTTACGACAATAAATCTGCCAGCTTAAAAAATATTGGATGAGGCGTATATAAGCGCTCTTAAATACCAGCATCTTAAAGCAGAATATTGTGGAGGACTTAATGGCTCTGTGAACCCTCATAAAATCATATGGTACAAGCGACACTAAACTTCTTCATGTAATCTCCATTTAGAGCCAATTTAGCTAGTAAATAAAGACGATAAACATCTAAAAACCTAATCCACAAATATAGTAATTTTTACCTTAAACTTTCTTGCATTCTAAGTCAACAAGTATCAAAACAGAAGCAGGCATCAGAAAAGGAGGTACAAAATATACCTTTAAAGACGTGCTAATTTTAGAAAAAATCCGGAAGTGCAGAATAACTTCAACTTATCCTAACGCCTCTCCGGATTTTACAATCTTCTACTTTAGATTTATTGGGCTAGTCAATATTTGAGGCAAAATGTCACATGAGCGCTTGTGAAATAATTGGGATACTCCCCAGTACCTGAAGCACAATCGGGTTACCATGCTGGGTTTCGCAAAAATCAATAGTTTCTAAAAGCTAACAGGGTGAGCTGGAAAAAATATAAAGCGAAGAACTCCTATCTAAAATCGAAAAAAGTACAGGCACATTTTCTCCATATGAGTGTAAAAACACTCGAAAATATACAAAAAACAACAACAAACGACCTCCAGTACACATGAAATTTGAAAAAAAAAGCTTGAAAATAGGCCGTAGGCCAACAATGGAGCATCATAGTCAAGACCCCATAAAGCTTCTCCAGCTTAATTTAGATAATTAATTATACAGCCAACACATCTACATATACTCCCAATTATAGAGAGCAACTCATCATGTCCATCGACAAATTTCACTGGAAAAAAGTTAATTGCAATTCCAAAATAATTCGGAGCAATGAAAATTTAAAGACAAGCGGTTTATGTATAAGCTCATAGTAGCGACAAATTTCAATGACTGCATAGGCAAAATAGAGTTGTGGCATGAAGTTTGGGGTTCAGGCAGGTTTGCAAGTTCAAGAGGAGAATATAAAATATTTACAATAAGCAGGGGAGTTCCAAAGTATAGATAATATTTGTGTATGTGTGTGTGTCTAGAATTCACCAAAAAGTTCTCATAGTGTGTGTAACTCCTATTCCATCTTCTGCATCTATTTCCTACGTACTTGTGGAGAGACCGTAAAGCACGCAAACTCATAGGCTTCTATGAGAGAAATACCAGCCTGAGTCGTAATCCTATTTTTGATCTTTAGGGGTCCATTGAAGAATAAACATCTCAAATCGCACAGCTACCACAGCGGATCCATCACTGTATGTTAAAGTGTGGTACGAGCATGTCCTTCAGTATAATTATCAAATTATTATGATTCGAAGTAATAGAATTTATTTTGGGATCATGAATGTATGACCGATGGTTTCCAGTTTAGACATTCATGTACAGGTCTGGAAACCACTGCTTTTCAGTGACTATTCCATATGATACTTTCGGTATTTCGCGTTATGCTTGTCAACAACGAACAAGCAAGAACACGCCATGTCCCCACCTCAGTGCTTTCAAGGTATCAAGAGAAACATGGTTCCTTCAACATAATGGAGCATATCTACCAGCCTAGTGATTGACCAGCTGAACGGTTTCGCCCTGAAGACCTCTGATGCCAGCGATCATTCTGAATTATTTGCGAAGTTAGGAAAGTATTATAAGGACCATGTATAATGAGCGCCAAATCTAATAAGCACCGCAGAAAATTTGCGAAGCATGCTGCAACTCGAATTAGCTGCATAAACTGTATAGTATATGCTAAGGCATTTAGCTCTGGGTGGTATCAGAGACTATGGCTCGGCCTTAGGTGAAATCGGTTAATTTCATTAGTACCTCCTTATTTATTTTAGACTCAACAAACTCACACGCGCGCACATGGTCTCTAGATTGGAAGCAGAACCCTACTTGTAAAGGATATAAAAAGGAGGAAGTACCAATGGTATCGCAATTTTTTTCTTGTGGTGGAGCACGGAAAAAAGTTTATCTTATGAAATGGAGGTGCTGGGGTATGACTGATGACTTACATATTAGAAGTGTACCCAAACTCTATTCCGGGAATGTGTGGATAGATTATGCTTTCTGCCCTATTTTCAAGGTAAAAGAACAGCTTAAGAAAAACCATCTTTCCAACTGTTTACCCTTAAATGTATTGTCCTTTTTCTTACGAAGCACTCAGGCGCTACATCCTACCCTGGCATAATGGTATATATTGGAGCTAAAGCGGAAATAATGGGGTTCAAGATACAAGTAAAGTAATACATGAACTCCACTGCTTTTTTCCTGCCTTATCAAATTGAAAGATAATTTTAAAATTGCCATATTTTGTTGTGATTTTGCACGTGGGACATTCATTAAGGCTTAAAAGCAGCAAGGTCATCTCCACATAATCACTTGCGTATTGTTTCAAACTTTTCGTCGTGCAATGCGAATGGCAGCCTTCGGTGGATTATATCTGAACCATAATTATGTAACTCCTGGGTTTAAAATTTTCTGCCCCTCCAGCGAAAATAAGGGGGAAGACAAGCTGCGTTTTTCCTGAAGTAGCAGAAAACACTAAGCATTCTAGGCTTTTTATAACTTTGCATCGACCGATATAATCAAAGTCATGCAATGAGAAAACCTTAAAATCGCGATGGAAATTATCAGTTACAAGCTATGAAAACGAATACTGCGGAAATATTTCAGAGAATGCCTTTGAAACGATTTCTACCAGCAAAGCGTGAAAGTTTTATACGTTAGTATAGCTGAGGCATTTCAGGATTTCATGGGTTAACTTATTAAACTATTCTTGACTTTGATATCGATCCCGCTGGTTTGCCAACGAAGGATACGCACGCAAAAAAATGGCTGCAAAGCATGACTAAGTATGCGGTCTTTTTTCAGTGACGTAGAATTTAGTACGAGATAAAAGATTTATGGCTAGATTCTCCTGCAAATATTCTAAGAGTGCCGAAAAAACTTCAATTTGATCACCGGGTTCGCCTAGATATATTGTAAAAAAATTTTTTAACTATCAGTACTTGGATGATACAAATATCTACTCAGAAAACTTTTCGGGAAATAGCATACGCACAGTTACTAGTTAGCATATATGTGTAAATCTGGTTGGAAATACCTGCAAAACCACAGCTAATGCAGTAAGCTTCACACTCTGCTCCGCACTCAATATGACCATGCCGTTAATTAGTTGCGCACTCGCACTATGGTATGGACTGTACGCAAAGGACAGTAGCACAAAACCATTATGTATTGCATTTTTATTTGGCCCATTCGTGACCTCCACGCTTGTTTCCAGAGGAAAAAATCCATAGTGCAAGAGAAAATTGAATCATGAAACTTATTATTCCAAGTAGCAGTATATATTTTGAACGTTTCTTGGCTTTACCACAAAGTTGCATGAAGATTTTTACAGCAGTTAATTCTTTTACTATCTTAGTCTTTTTATGGCGAAGGCTTTAACTGATACTACACATTGCTACAATAGGCATTATTTTCGATATCGTGACATTTAAAGTTTCGCATACTGCCAGCTATATATATTAAACTCGATTAAGGCTATTATGCTATCAAACAAGAGTTATTAGTATGCAAAGAAGCCTTTAATTGCTATGCGACGCATCGAAAAGAGCATTTCGCGATGCCAATTTATATTGAGAAAGAGTGCTATACGCATAGATTTTAGCCCTAATAAATACGCCTCGAAGTCAGTTTACAAAGGATACCGCTTGTGATCTGGAGGAGCTAAATAATAGTTACCAATGGAGAGAGAAATGGGTATCATACAAATGCGCTATTAATATGAAGCTTAGGAAGAGTATCTGCCGGAAAAAATGCAGTCCTAACTTTTTTTGTTTCACAGCACCGCTAAGTCACGACTTCTATAAGTCTCTAGCAGCTATAACTAATGTTTCTACACGTGTCTCTCTGCTAGCTTGATAGTATTCTTGCAAAGGAAGCGCAGATCATTGGCTGTTCCAGCAGGCAGGCAATTCGATTGCAGTTGACAAATAGCTTTCATCATTGGCTCATTTACTTCCTAACTCGCTTTTGCGGATTCACTGTCAGATCAATACTGAAAGCAAGCTCGTATGCATAGGTGTTGGCACTTATTTTATAAGAAAAAATATATAGAAAAAAAGAAAATGCTTTGCTTTTATGTTAGAAACTGTGTGATGCGGATTATAAGAAGGTATTACTTATCTGGCAAATCCTTGTGAGCAGTTTGATATATAGAAGCATGCTTTAGAGGAATGTGGTCCTAGTCGAAGTAAATGAAAAAGGCTATTGAAATCAGAAAACCCATGGTTTGCTTCATCTTGTGAGTGCTATGTCACATTTCAACTAAATCTACGGTGCTATGCCAAAATTGCAAATAGAATAAGCCAGCTGGTGGACTACACAAATAAAGTACAGCTCGCACCTTCTTTTTTCGTTGAGGCATACTGGGTTAATTTCTGGATTGCCAGCAATGCGTTGGTTGTACTGCATTATAGCTGATACGGAAAAGGTTGGTTACCCGGTTATTAACAATGGGAATGACATTAAAAAAAAACGTCAACTTTGACTTGTTACCGCTATCCGCTTTATCGTACTGCTGTTTCACCTGTTATTCCTTGTTTCGCAAAAGTTTTATTGCTAGTATAAATATGCAGCAAGTTAGTCTAGTGTTCGGTGCAAGTTTTTCCCGCCAGAACCTCAAAATCTACTTATAACTATCACCCAAAAAAATTTTGCTACGCAAACAGTGTTAGAAAAGAAACTTTACAGGGTCCATGCCATGATCTCACTTGAAAAAGTAAAATGACACTTTATAATAAATATTATAAATGATGTTATTTCGTAAAAATATTTTATTTTTTTGGCGTTATTATTTTAATAAAAATTAAAGTTCTGCTGAACTAGAAGTGTTTAACTTTTGTTCCATAGGAGGCTGAGACACTATGATTCGCATATCTCATACCTCGCGTGGACTCATTTGCTCAAAACCACCACCCTCGGGCATGTTTGCTTAAAATGAAAATACGAATATTTTTCGCAAGACTAAGGCAGTATATAGGATTGTTTCGGAGTACCAGTCAGCGGGTAAAAATAATTGATTTTTAAAGTTTTCATCATACAAAAAAAAGCTCACACTATATATGATGAATTAGTGAGCGTAGCTGCTGGATTGATCAGAAAAAACCTGTAGCACATTAAAGGTTATTCCAAATTGGCACTTTATCGCTGGCAAAATAAGGAGAAAACTTGTATTAGCTAGGCAATATCTTTGAAACTAGTTGAAACAGTTTGACCATAACAAGCCAAGTGTATTGCTGACCCGCAGGTCTCAAAGAAGCAGTCTTCTACTATTCACTTCTTATCACCCTAGTTCTCTCAAGACTGCATGTGAGAGTAAGCCCTTCCGCTTGGTATAGTAATAAGACTTGTTATTTATTTTTACAAATGAATTATTTCATGATACTTATTATTCGTGTTATATCATAATTAAACGATTAAAAGGACTTAATTTGCAGATAGAAGTTCAGTACAATAAGGAGTTTCTTTGAAAGGGTTGGTTTCGACATGAAGCTCTTGCTGGGATGTTGCATTTCATATACATGCACAGAAAGCGGTTGTCATGACCAAGGGGCCAGTAACTACAAATTTTTCGGTACCTACTTTATTAACCCTGAGAAGTTACGATTTTTTGCGCACATAATTTTCTCGTGAAACATTGAAGTCTTTTGATTAAGCTGGCATTAATATTTTGAGAGATGAACCAAAGCACGATCTATTAGCCAGCTAATAGATTTGAAAATTTATAATATTTTGCTTGAAAAATTGCATCTGCTTGTAATAATATCTATTCATTTTCGACTCAAAGCATGAATCCGTCACTTTTATCCAATTTAAGCAGGGCCTAATTGTTTGCCTATGTAAATACGGAGGTCGACCTGTTCTAAAGCAAGTTGTTAACACAATTGGTGTTGCTGCTGTTGCAATAGCTTTTATCGTAGTAACTTTCTCTACTGAGATTATGGTTCATAAAGCCGTACCCTGCTGAAAGAAAGTAGCTTTTTGTGGGTACATATCACTGTTCACAGCATAGTAAGTTATGAGGCAACTGCCGAGAATAATTGTACTCAAACAGTTTCTAAACACTGTTTACTTCGTAGACGGTCTCAATCACTGAAATGCTGGTGAACTTCATGCTGGAAATATGTAGGACCTTGTACAACTTGGATTTGTATAATAGTGAGCACAGTACCTCCGAGCTATTTATAAAGTAAAATTATATGAAAAGGTCAGCTAGTGATATCTGATTGTTTAATATAGCATTAGAGAGTTGAAAATATAGCAATAGTAAAGCTTTCAATTCAGTATGCTGTCAATATTTTCATCGAATATGCCGCGAGTGTTATCAAAATCTTAAGGAACCGACGTTTTATACGATCTTTTTCATGCGCGTAGCAAGTGACTACCCAGCTTCCCAGTTATTGAAATCAAAGTTTAGCTACCACATTTTTTCTTGCTGTTGAATCGTATTTATGAAGTTCAATCACGCTGCATTTCATATATATATTATTGGAATGTGCTAGACAAACACCACGCATAATGCAGATTTACAGTAGCTGTTCAATGGAGCCTGTTTTTGTGAAATGCAAGTTAGCTTAAAAGGTTGCCTGCAGGAAAGCATTAATACTTCAATAACGCTACGTCATAACAGAAATTAGGGATAAGTTATCGCAGCCGATACCTTCAGTAAACATAAAAGCAAAAAATCAAGGCAACATAAAAGGCTACCAGAACTACTTCCCATGAAATAAAAACACTACTGCTTCCAAAACGAAAAAACAATCGTAAGAATAACAACTAGTTCATTACACCTATGCTCCCAATTCGCTTCCGCTAGTCTCACCCATAGCTATTTTTTAGACCTTCCAACGACTGCGAGATCATTAAAGGGTATAACTCCAGTTTTAGCAACAATCACAAAAGCTTTAATTTTTTCTCCTGATTGTGCTTGTGCTAATAATACCTAGATGTTTTTACTAATGTCAGTACCATCAAAAAAACACATTCCTCTCGAAAAAACAATGATGATTTGACCACGACTCCCCAGTAGTTTCGATGCGTCTCCGTGATGTATTGGTTGCATCAAGATAAGACCCGCTTGCGGTGTACGCCGGGGTGGTATGCTAAGACAGCACCGCAAAACAACCAGATGCTCTAACCTTTGGGAAACTCCATATGCTTAGCAAAGAAGTTAAGGTGTCTTCACAAAACGACAGTGGCGAGTATTACATACAACGGCGCTAGTTCCAACGTGTAAACGCGGGAAATTACGCGTCTTCGCATTCCTTTCTGAGATATATGACTGTGGTAGCTGATATTGTCCGTTTATGAACCTGTTCACCCTGAGAAAAATGGGTGCTTAAGCACAAGTTTGTATATAGTAGTTTATCGAGATTTTTAGTTTTCGGCACGGCTTAACTTTATTTCCGCTTGCCCTTGGCATGCCACTCTTCCCAAAAAAGCGCATTCTTGCCATGATGCAGTAACTTGGAAGTTCTAAATGGGGACTCCGTATGAATTTCTACCCCTGCGACACCGCAGGAACTTTGTGAGACCTTCGCTTAGCTCATGAGGTACCACAAAAAAGAGGAGGGTGGAAAGGACTCCTCGGTATGCTTCTCTTGTTCTCTTGGTAAAATATGTGAAAGTGATAGGACCGCATATTCATTTGAGATTAGGAGTAGTTCTTAGATTCAAGTATTAGCAAAGTTTTTAGCTGGTATCTTGGGGCTATGATGTCTCTTGCTCTCTTCTTGCATTGAAAGCTACCATCACATAAATTTGGTACTTCTGCCTAAAGGGGTATACGCTCTAAACACTCATGCACTTTGTAAGTCTTTGATGTGTAGAATTTACAAAAACTGAGATTAGGTTTCAGTAGCAAAGCATATTGGTGTATTCTACTTATTTTGCTCCCCATAAAAATTGATGTTTGGCGCTATTAGCGCATATTTATTATAAAAGTTTAGTTGCTGGCAATGTGTGGCATTGAAACATAGGGCATGCATACTAAATGATGAACTTTAAAAAATGACTAGAGCTATTTTCTTTTATATGTATCGCATTTTGTAAACACGCTTGTGATTAAGTGAATAGAAATTATTCATTTAGTTGCTTGCTGATACCACCAAGGATAGCTTCTTGAGGATATTCGATTTTATGGGCAGTTGTGTGATGCCTTCTTTTGCACTGCTAATGGGAATCATATAATTTCAAAAGTTATAGGTATATATTGTAGGTTGTTAAAAATTAAATATGGAAGTTATTCTTATGCAACGCCTAAGGGGCATTTTTTGTCTTGGCTGCATTCTCTAGATGATACAAAAGATCAGCTGGAAGCATGATTGAGAATGGAGAATAGCCTAGAGTGCATTTGAGTATAGAAAAGCTTAGAGGCCATTTTAGTATGAAAATTGTGTAGGTAAGGAGTCATTTAGTGTTGCGGAGCAGGAAATTCTCTCCGTTATACTGAGGTTTTTGAAAATTAGCTAGTTTTTGAGTGTTATGGGCCCCTCTAGCTAATTTTGAAAAAATCTGCGAATTTTTTAGGCATGCACTGCGTTTGCATATTCAAACCCTCTTTCTGCTTGAGTTGCTGTCAGCTTATTTAGCAACTTCTTCTCTAGGCCTTACTGTTTGCTTATGTGGCTAGAATTGTTTAACTGTTTAAAGTGAGTTTTCAGTGGTGGCATATACTCGTACCCAGCCACTTTGATTTCTCTATGAAATATTTGAAAGAAAGAAATGGAAGCTGCTTACTTTGGCTAGTTAACTTGAAGTTTATTCGCTTATACCCCTTTAGCCTCTTCCAGTTTCATAAATTCGCGATATTCCGTCAATTCTGGGATAATTTTCCCCAAATTCTTTTCTTCTACTTTTTTGTAAAGACATTAAAAGAGAGTTTATTTCTTCTTTTCTATTCTTTTGTGTCTACCACACATGTGGTCCCAACAAACCGAAAAAATTACTTCAAAAGTCAAAAAATTGGTCTCACGGATACACATTTTGTCTCTGCAACACTCATAGCGTTTACGAAAAACATTGTATAATATGAAAAATCCCTTATTTAATTGGAATTTTTACCCTACAGGAGGACGATAAAGCCCACACTTTTCATTGTTTACTTTACATGCTCAGTCAAGCATTATTTTTTTCATCCTGATAGATGCTTTATTTTGTGAGCTTCCCACCATTTTCCAGGTTTTTTGCTGGTTTCCAGATACTTTAAGGTTGTATGAAATCCAGAGCTGCTCATTAGAGAATTGCGACATCTTTTTTTTTCATTACCTATCATATTGGTGAAGCTGTTTTCCTATACGTGCTCCTAGATGTTTCTATTTACAAGTCTTTCTCTCTGTGTGTTTGTGGAAGTTACGGTATCTCCTCTCTCTCCTCTTGCAGTGCTCTTTTTAGAGGGAATGCACGCGTATTTGAAGTCTATATCATTGCAACGAAGCGATCTTAAAGAGTATTTTGGTGTAATTAAAGCACTAGTTTCGTTTAATGCTAGAGTTTTATATAAATTTTGGGAAATATCTTTGATTCATGTAAAGTATATATAGATTGACGTGTCGTGAAGATGGCTTTAAAAGTTTATCTCGAGTAAAACCCAAGTTGATAGCTTGCGTGTGTCACGATTTAACCTATGAAATATAATGAATTTTCTTGCCTTCAACGAAGCTATTTTACAAGAAAAAGAAGCGGATAGAAGAATTATAATAAGCTGAAGAATAAAAGATCTGAAATTGAAAGAAATGCTATAAAAATCTTTAGTTTTCACAATAGAGTTTTTTCCCATCACATCACTTTTTCCGAAACTACTGTTCTGATACTCTTCTTCTCGAGCTTTTTTCTGCGATGTTTGAGCTTCAGTAGTTCAGTTTAACAGAGAAGATTACATGTTCATGAAAACTGGTTCTTTACGACTTTTTTCCGTGAGTTTGCTACATTCATAGTCTTCTACAAATTCATGCTATTTTTAGCAAGCATTGGAGATAATTGGGATACTAACACAGACATACATACCCTTTGAGGTCATTATTTGATAAAATCTGAGGAATCCTATTTTTGATGTTTTTGCAGGCATGTTGAAGGCTTAAATTCCTTGAATTCTGACTGGCAAATACCTTGTAAGAGGAGAAGCTGATTGCTTCCTTGAGTAAATATATAGCCAGCAGAATATATACCCCAGAGAGATTTATTATATATATATTTTCTGCCTTATTGCATCAGAGTTGAAATCTTTGTGCGTTCACACACATGATGAAGTGTTGATTTTTTGAGAAAAGGATGCCTTGGAATTTGATTCTGAATTATCCGAAGCTATATTTAAGGAGGTAAAGACTGTCACACACACAGATCCCCTGGTAATCACGGAATGGTCTAGGGGCGTGCTACGCCTCTAGGGAAGTTCCAAGCACACAACGGGGGTAAGTTATTGTGTGAAGATATCTGCTTTCGATTAAGCAGGGATGAATCCCACGCATACACACGGAGGGAGTAAGTTATTGCGTGAAGATAGCTGCTTCTGATGAAATTGGAATGTCTGCTCTGCCATAAGCTAGAGCTCTTTAAAGTTGGATTTTTCTGCTTCCTTAGAAGGCAGCTTTTTTTTTTAAAACTCGCTTTCTTCAAGCGTTTTCGGTGTATTTGCATGCTTTTAGCTTGAAGTCCAACGTATGTTAGAGTGATGGGGATATCTAAGAGTTTGCAGATTATAGGCAAAAAATCAGCTCTATCTAGGGTTTTTGCATGCATTTTCATGAAGTTTATGCGAAGTTTTTCCATGCAATGCTCGCTCTGTAGTTTGGATTCAGCAAAGAAGAAAAGGAAAATTTTTTTTGTCTAGTCTTTGCTGCATGCAGTATATGATGTGTGTTTGTGTGTGTACGTGTGTGCTTGTGTGTGTTTGCATGTGTTTGTGTGTGTGTGTGAGTTTGTGTATAGTACTCTTTAGTTGTTTTCAGGTAATTCTTGATGGGATTCTTTTGCTCTATTAAGAAATTTTACTCATTTTCTAGCACTTTGTGTGATGCTTGAAGGGTATATACTGTTATGAAATCTGAGAAAGTTAGCTTTCTTTACTCTCTGTATGCTTTTATTTGTAGGTATGGCTATCATGCATTTATATATACATTTTAATATATACTTGAAATATCTAAAAGAATTCTCTGTATATACACCTAACTATAGGCTTGCACTGACTTCCATTTTTTCTTTGAAAAAACCGTATTTTCTCTTTTTTTTTTTGGATTTTTGTAGGTTTAAATGATAATTTAGAAGAAGCTTGGAAACATGATGTGAGCAGTTTATTAAAACAAAAATGTATGAATTAGAAAGCATTGAGAGCAGCAAAATAAGGAGGGAATTGATCAGACTTTCTTTAATAATTTTCTTCATCTAATCGGCCAATTCCCTTGAAGCGTGAGTGCAGCCGTTGATTCCTGAAAAAAATTTAATGTAGTTTGGAATTTTCTGAAGAAAATCATTCTCTTGAGCTTTTGATCTTTCTCCATATTGATGCTCCTCAAGCCGTGCGATTCAAGTATAGTTGGTGTGTGTGCAAGGAGATATTATGGTGTTTTGCGTGTGTTATTGGGTGTTTTGGAGAGGATATTGTAATTTTTTTTTGTGTGTTTGAGAGGATATTCTGTGGTTGCTATGTTACTAGTGCTTTCCACTTAACATTCTGATTTACTTAATCCTTTTTTTATTTTCCATTTAGCCCCTCTCCTATTGTCCGATTATTTTTTTCCACTTTTCCACCTGACTAACCTATTTATCTTCTGTTTTGTCTTGACTGGTTTGCTTCACCTGTTTTTTTCACTGACATTACTAATCTTCAAGGAAAATTTGCGAGACTTCCTCCTAACAAAATTTCAATTATTTCAACCATAAAAGAATCTTCTATATTCCAAATTTTCAGCTCCTTTGTGTGCATTATATAAATTTCACGTCTTATGATCTCATTTTTTGTCTAAATTATGTGCTTTCCATCGGGTTGATGATGAAAGTTCTATGTCTAATTCTTTACTTGCCGTTAAATACTGTTATATACTAAGAATTGCTGCGAAAATATGGGCAGCATTCCGATTTTTTCGTTTAGATAACTATCTCAAAGCCATGCGTTCTTTCATTTGGTGTTTTATATGCTGTGTGTGTGTATTATTTGATGATTTCCTCTGAAAATTTCGGTGTGTGAGTTACGCTGCATTTTAGGCATTGTTATGACGACAGATTGCAACGTTTATTGAGTATTTTATATTTCGGGGTTATGTGTGGGTTCTCGTAAGTCTCTCAGACAAGAATTTCATCGTATGTGTTAAGCTTTGCGAAGATGTTTAGGGAACCTCCTTTATATCTTGTTCTGTTTTTTTCTCTTCTTCCTTATCTTCATGCTCTTTTTATTTAGCTTTTTCTTCGTCTTCATCTTAATTTGTGTTATGTGTGTGTGTGTGTGTGTACGTGTGTGTGTGCTTGTGTGTGTGTTTGATTTTTTAGCGATGCAATTGCCAACTCTATGAAGATGCGGTTTTGTGCATTACATTTATAATCAGCTAACCATTCTTGGGCAAAATGTCAGCCATAAGTGGTAGCAACGATCCGCTGAAATTCCTGGCTTTAAAGCGTGACAGGAAACGAAGAAAGAAATCCGTGAGTTCCTCAGCTTCTTTACTTGAAGGTATCGAGTTTTTTTGATGAGATATATATATGATTAAGGGTGAAATATACCTAAACTACATCTTCTTGAAGAAATATTTAAAGAGAATTTAATCTAAAAAAAATGTTTTTTTAATAGAAAAATATGGGATGTTGTCCCCTTTTTTCATGATTTGTGTGTGGAATTTTTCACAGCTTTTGAGCGTATTCGGAGTTTTTTTTGGCTTTAATCCGAGATTATCAGCCTGTGAATTGAAGGGTAGAGCTGTAGGAACTTGTGTGTGTGTGGTTGGGTCTTTTATACTGAAAATTCTTGAAAAAGTGGGAATTTTCGAGGATTTTCAAGAGGGAGGGGGTTCTTGTTTGTGTGTGTGGATCTTTTTTTCTCGAAATCTATGAAAAAGTGGGAATCTTTAGCAGGTTTTACGGGCGAGAGGAAATTCATTTGTGTATGAATTTGCTAATTTTACAAATTTGATGAAAAAGTGGTACTTTTCAAGGATATTAAGCAGATATATAATTTTTTCTAGTGTGTGTGTGTGTGTGTGTGTGTTTGACTATGTCACTCACACATTCCTTTTGAAAGCCGACTAGAAATGTTCAGCAGAATCGCCAGTTTATTCAGCAAAAATGTCAAAATTTGCCCCAAAAAATTTCAAATTTTTTCTCAGCACAGAGTGTTAACATGAAGCCTTTTGAAGAGAGTTTACTGCACTTTCTTTATTTGACTTTACTCAACGATTGTGCTGCTCTTAGCCTCAAATTGTAACGTTTCTGTTTATTTTTTTGTTGAATGCTAGGCAACGCCGGAGACTCTCGAAGCAGAACTATGCAGGGCTTTTCCACCTCCCAAAGTGTAACCAGAAGTTAGTCATTCCCTTTTTTTTCAGCGTGTGCGTGAGTGTGTGTGTGTTGGTGGAAAAGCGTGGCTTCTTGCTCCTCTTCTCGTCTGAAAAAGGGGTCTTAGACAAAAACTCTCGCCATTCACGGTTTAGCAGTGTGTTGATGCAGTAACTCATAGAGAAATGTTTATTTTTTGGCGGATTTTCAACAATTTTATCCTTGTATGTGAGTTGATAGCAGACTAAAACTGTCTAGGCCTACACTTTCGATGTATCTGTAGCTTCCTTTCTATTGATATGAGCTAATCGGTATATTTTTGTAGGTAAAATACGCGTTTGACTGATGTTTTAACTGGAAAATGTTCCAAGCGATTAGTAGCCTATAGTCTGAAATTTGGGCATTTATGTATGCTATTAGTGCTGCTAATATACCTTCTTCAAAGCTAATTATTAGGAAGATTTTGATGCGAAAAAAATAATTCTTGTTCTAAGTAGAGGATAGTTGAATCCCCTCCTCAGAGCACTATTATGCTTCCCTGATATGAGGAAGGATATTTTGATTGCCTTTTGTGGCTGAAACTCTAAAACATTTGATTCCTTAGCTACTCTACTTT
The DNA here is from genome assembly GCA_015657535.1 of Nephromyces sp. MM_2019. NCBI lineage: Eukaryota > Apicomplexa > Aconoidasida > Nephromycida > Nephromyces > Nephromyces sp. MM_2019. The sequence goes on from JADHZB010000745.1 coordinate 68,660, forward strand.
GCAGAGTTTCTGTTTTTTGTTGAAGAACTCTAAATCTGTTTCATCTTCTCCTGTTTCGTATTCTCCTCCTGTTTCGTATTCTCCTCCTGTTTCGTATTCTCCTCCTGTTTCGTATTCTCCTCCTGTTTCATTGTCTTCTTTCTTTTTCCTGCTCTATTCCAGTTGTGTGCTATTGATTTTTTCTAGCAAATAATAGGGAAAACATCAAAAAATTTCCTTTTTGTGTGTGTGAACTCCTCCGGGGTATTCGCCACTTTATTTTTGTCAATATCAAGCAGCAAAAACCTACTTTCTTCACAATAAAGAGTTTCTTTTTCTTCTCAAACAAAGTGGGAAATTTCTTTCTTCAGCTCGAATTTAGCCTTTTGAAAGTTTATCTTTAAAATGCTTAACTTAATGTTAGAGAAATGATATTCTAAGCACTCCAAAGCGGTAACTTTGCTGCTTTTTCACTTAGTAGAAATCGCTACTGCAGCTTAGTCTTCGCAATCTCAATGTATGAATCAACATCCAAACGCACACATATGAAGCGGTGTGTGTTTGAATGCTCTTTATTGCTCGTTAAATGAGAATAAATCGTTGCGTAGTCTTTGCAATCTTTATTCTTTATGTATTAAAGTCCGCAGACACGCGCACATAAAGAGGTATGTTTTTAAAGGCTGCTTTTCGCTCTTTCACTGAAATCACTGCTGCAACGTCTTCTTTGCAATCTCGATATTCTTTATGTGTTAAAATGCACACACACATGAAGAGCTGTGTTTTAAGCCTGTTTTTTATGCTTTTTCAATCTCAGGAGCAGGTATTAATCGTGGCTCTTTTACTTTCACGAGCACCACAGACTCCCTTTCTGGGAGAACTCCAAGGCTTAACGGCTTGGACAATACCTTTTCCTTCAGCAGGCTGCCTAGCATTCAGAGAAGAAACGAAAGGGATAACTACACACCACAGAGCTCTCAACTTACAGAGGAAAACCACACTTTTTCAGATTATCCTTCAGCTTCTCCTACTCAAGCTGAACACTCTGATAGTATTCCAATGAAGCCTGTAATAGAAGACGCCAAATGCCATGAAATAGTATCGCTTTTAGAGGTATACTTTGACTCTCGTGTGTGTGTGTGTGTACGAAGGATTATATGCTTGAAAACGGTGATTTGGTGGTGTCTTCGTGGTTTTTTCTTGCCTTTTTTTCGCCTATTTCTTGGATTTTGTGTGTTTTTTATGTTTTGAAGCAGCTTAATTCGTTGAAGCCTGTGAAATGGCTTCATTCAGCGCAGCGATTTGTGAGGATGGTGGTGTGTGTGTAATGAAGGTTAAATTTGGATGAGGAAAACTATCAAATTTGTGATGCAGGAAAGAGATCAGTTAATCTACACTTGGGAGAAGTTGAAGTCTCCAGATGAAAATTTGAAAAGGGTAAGGAAGAAGAATTTTTAGGAAAAAAAACATTTGTGTGTATGTATCCCCCCCAATCTGCGTGTGTGTATCATCCACCAATCTACGTATGTGTGTGCATTTCCCTGCCAATCCATGTCAAAGCCTCTCCCAATATTTGCTTTTCTTCCTCCTAATTTGCATGTCTCTGCGCTTTTCCACCACTCAATACCTTGGCCTACCCCCTCCCCACACACACATACAGTATTTTCCTGCGAGTAAGTTTGCTCTTCTTTCTCGCAGGAAATCGTCTCTATTGAGGCATCGGATGATATAGGGATTCGAACTGTGAAGGACCATTTACAGAGCATCTACAATAGCACTTTTCAGATAAAGAAGAATCCTAGTTTGTTTGATAATTTCAATGATCACTATGGCCTTTTATTAAGGCATAAGGATGGAGGGAGTGTGCAAACTGAAGGTGTGCGAAACAGTGAGAATTTTCCTATGTTTGTGAATTCTGCTGTGATGAGACTCTCAGATGTTGGAAAGTCTGTGATTTTTCTTCCAATAAAGAGGTAAGGTGATGGTGAAGAAGTGGGTGTGTGGGTATCTTGCTCTGTGTGTCTGTCTCTCTTTCTCTGCCATTTCCCTCTTGCTATTTTCCTTCCTGTTTCTGTTTTCTGCTCTCGCTATTCTCTCTTCTATCTGTAGGAATTTTTATCTGCTTGTAAGCTTTTATAACTCTTTATGAAGGTGTACGTACACCTCATGCCGCCAAATTGGGTGAAACACGTATGAAATCTCCTCAAAAAGTAGTTTTACCAGTTTTTTCGTCTCTGAAGCTACAGATGAGTTTTACTTCATTTTATGAGTTACCGGTTGCTTCTCAGCATTCTGTGAATCTTCTTGTATATTTAAAAAAATATATTTTAAGTGCTTCTCCAGTGATTTTTACAGATTGCCTAGATGCAGGATTTTCAAGCGAAGAAGCAGAATAAGAAGCAGAAAACGAAGAATAAGAAGAAGACGCGTAACAACGAGCAGAAAACGAAGAAGACGCAGAAGAATAAGAAGCTTTTTAGAACTATTTCCTACAAATATCCAGAAATATTTTTTTTTGAGATATTTGGGTGGCAGATAAGCTGATAAAATGGCCTCATAATTGGTTAAATACGTAGCATTTTGGGCTCCTATGCTACATGAGTGCTTGTTAAGCACACGTGCATATTAGTGGCGAACTTTAGAAATGGCTTCTATCTTTGGGAGTGTATATAGTCTTTAGAATGTTATTTTTACCGAAGATAGTCTTATCTTCAATGTGTAGTTATTTTTATACTTTATTTGAAGCAAAAGCGAACTTTCTGAAAGTTTAGCCCCCCAAAACACACCTTTAGGATATTGAAGAACATCAAGCAAGACCTCCCACAAAGCGGTACCGAAAAACCCCCCAAAAGTTCCCTGAAACCCCATAAGACCCCCATAAACCTTGAAACCACGCCAAAAACACCTCAAA